>CM033798.1:40393878-40639946 GCA_019656835.1 Rhododendron ovatum | reverse complement strand
TGGAGTGGTGGTGGTGTAGGAGGTTGTATGGGTCGAAGGGTATTTTTGGAAGAAATTAATGGACAGGACTTCGTCAGCTATGAGCTTCTTTTGAAATTAGTGGACAGAATCTATCGGGACATTGTCCACCTACATAGGACCGGCCGGGAAGAAGTCCTTTTGTTTGTTCAAGAAGTCCAAAAATGAGTTTTGCTCAAACTAGTAAGAAAGAAGTGGAGTAAAAGCTATACAGTTAGTCCGATTGGTTAATGGATTTGCTCCCCACACAATCGACCATGATTCAATTTTAAGAGTCAGGCGGCACAAAAATAATTTTTTTGTCAATTCTTTTGTTCTCGCATGGATTAACTACCTTTAATTGGTCCGAAAAAGGGATTAGTTAAAAGTGTGCCTATGTGGTTGAAATTTTAAAAAAAAAAATTTAGACAACATATCCATCCCTTATCCCTATACGTTAGGAAGTTAACATTTTTTGGCATAAATTTTAGCTTAAAGTAGGTGGGGTTTGTGTTTGATACCTACATACGCAGGGTGGGAATTGAGATTCCGAAGATTGAAATCCGGTTTGAGCATTTATCAGTTGAAGGAGATATACATGTTGGGGGTAGAGCACTTCCTACTCTATTTAATGCCACCTTAAACGCACTTGAGGTACTTTCTTCTCTCTATGTTTCTACGACTTTTACATAATTTGTCTTCGTTTCAATAATTTTTTTTGGTGGAATAGCAAGATTATATTAATACTATATTACAACTCACCGAGTGTGCATCTAATAAAAGTGAGTAAAGACCTATTGTACTTTTACACGAGTGAGACAAATTACACATCCACATCAAAGATAAAATTTGGACAGATGGCTAGATGTCGGAGAATTTGAGCTAGCCAAAATGGGTATTGTACACTCGTAATAAAAAGATTGATCAATTATTTGTCCCAATTTGAAGTCACTCTTTATTTGTTAGATTTATTTTCCATTTGATTCTTGAATCGGTTTATCATTGTTGAGCAGCTTGAGCTTGCTTTAGTTATTGTTGTTAGGGCCACTCTTGGATAAGCTTTTAACAAACAAACGTGAGCATGGGCTTGAATAATTCAAACAAAATACAGATTTCACACAAAATACAGGAGATCGAGAACCACAACTACTAGAACCTAGAAACATGGCACCTATAGCCAAAGCAAGCAGGCGAAACGTCAATACATAAGAACCAGTTTGAAGAAAAGGTAATAGAGAATCCTAATAGGAAACCCCATCTCAAACCCGAGAATAAGCACAAGTGAAATCCAGAGCACAAATCTGTCATCCCAAAAGCCACACATGCGCGTTTATGGCCCGACAAACTGACTCGCAACCACAAACACTGGACTCTACTCCAAGGTAAGTCCCGTTGACATGGCAGACTGTGGCCACGAGGAACAGAACACCGGCAGGCATAAACCGACAAAACCCTCTTGACGTTTTGTTCCGTTTCTCTTGTAATTTCTACAATGCGCAAATAATTTCTTTCTGATTGTAAAAAGAAATTACCAATGTGTAGGATAGGTCCTTTTATAGTAAAAAAAAATGGTGAAGAGAGTCTTTTTGGTCACCTTCATCTCTCAGTTAGAAAAGGACAACTGCACAAAATTTCTGGATGGGTACAACGGGAGAAAATTGGGAAACGAATCTTGGATTTTCATTGTGATTGAGGAGTGAATAAAGGAAAGAATTATACAAATCATTTTTCACAGTCCCCTTCATACTAAAAGACTGAAAAGGACAGCTGCCATTAATCCGACTAGATCCGATTAATTGATATGCGCCGATTAATCGCCGATTACTAATTGCTATGTGCCCATCAATCGCCAATTACAAGGCTTCAAAGATGGCTGTCCGTATGACTAGCGCCTGGTGACTTTTAGAATATTACTTATTATGTAAGAAGAAAATCAAGTCTGGCCTTACATTTTCATTCATTCTTGGTAAACTTTTGTGCAATATACAACAATTTTATATGTCTGCCGAAATGAAGGCAAAAACATGCAGGGTAATTGGGAAAAATCGCTCCCCAAAAGTCATTGCGGTGTTCATTAATTTTGTCGAAAAATATACTCCATGATACTACATATACTGTACCAAACCATTATACCATGCACTACATTTTTTGTAAGGCCCACTTCGGATTCTACAAAAATACAAAAAAAATTCCATAAGTTTTAGAATAATGTTTTATGGGGCCCTATAAAAAATCAATTCTAACGGATATCGATAAATATTATTTCTAGATTCGTAGGGGCGAAACTGCTCTTATGAATCTAGAAATAATTTTTACCGATATCGATTGGAGCTAATTTTTTACAGAACTCCATAAAATATCATTTTAAATTTATTAATTATTTTTATATTTTTGTAAGATTACGTGAAAAAAATGTAGTGGATGTTGTAGTAATTGTTTGGTGTTGGTGCTGGTTCCAATGTCTACCCAACAACGACTAGTTTACTAACAATAGTTGCTGGGTAATTTTAGGTTTGAAAAACGAGCCGTTTGGCGGATTTGGGCGTTGTGATGGCGAAACCCTAACCCCCTCCCCGTTTCCCTGCGCTGCCTACCCCGTCGGCGTCGCCGGCCTTCCTCTGTCTCCGACATCGCCATCTCCTTCTACCCAGCTCCTTGTTCTGTTTTTTTGCCGCCGCCGCTGTGCTTTGTCGTCGCCGTTGATGATTGATGGCTCCTTCCGTATCAATACACCCTTATCGCCGTCGATCTACCCATGATCGCCTCCCAGTTCCTCTCTGTCGTTATTGACCGACATCTCTTGGGAGGTATTTCTGTGTCCCTTCTTTTGGAAGGCCGGTGTGCCGTTTCTTTTGTGTCTTTGCTGGAGTTCGACGGTTTTTTGTTGTTTGCCTGTTTTGGGGTTTCTCTTCTCAACCGGTTTTGTTGTCATCGGTGCTGGTTTCTGTGCTTTTGATCAGTTTTTTGCTGGGTTGGCTATGGCATTTTGGAGGAGTAATCAGTTTAGGTCTGGTCCTGGGTGTTCTTCTTTCAATACTTTTACTGTATATGTGGATAATCTGCCTTTTCATATGGATGTGGTTTGGTTAAGGCAGATTTTCAAAGGTTATGGTCCTGTGTTAGATGCCTTTATACCCTCAAGAGAAGTTCTAGGGAATCAATAGTAAATTTGGCTTCATCAGATCAGATTTGGTTCCAAAGAGGAAGCGATTAATGCAGTGTTCGGGGTTAATGGTATGATTATTAGAAATATCATGATTCATGCTAATTTGGCAAGATTTCCTGGAATGAAAATTATTCGTGACAGGAACCGGAATGGTCAGGATACCTTTACGAGAGGACCTGTATATTCTTTGAGGGGTAAAAATGATCCTTCTGGAGGATTTTTTGAGGTTGATCAGGTTGGTAATCGTAGGAATTTTCAATCTTCCGTTGATGCTACGAAGGTTGGTTTGAAAGGTCTTATAAAGGAGGTGCTTGCGAAGGAAAATTGATCAAAATGGTTAGAAACGAGCGCGTTGGGTAAACTGTCGGTATATATAGATACTAAGGAGTTGCAAGATCTGTTTATTAGCCACGGGATTTGGGATGCACATATCCGGTACATGGGGGGTCTTTATGTTCTCCTTTCGTTTGATTCTGAAGTGTCTTTGGATTCTTTTCTTGAGGATAACAAAGTTTGCCTATCTCAATGGTTTGCCTCTGTGGAGGCTTGGATCAAGCATAGGATGATGCCATCGAGATGCACCTGGCTTTCATGTTTCGGAGTGCCGCTCAATGTGTGGAATACTCAAATGTTCTCCAACATCGGTAAGATTTGGGGGGAGACTATTAAGATTGATGAGTTCATAGCAAAAAGTCTCGCTTATGATAAAGGAAGATTTTTTATTCTTACTGCTGAACAGCTGGAGTGCTTTAACGAGGTTGTCAATTTGAATGTTAAAGGAGTTCTTTATCCTATCAAGGTTGTCAAGGACCCTGTAGCTGAAACCACAAGGGAAAGAAGGGTTGTTTCAATTATTAAAGTGAAAAATGGGATTTCTGCAAAAAAAAAATGGTTTAACTTATGAGGAGATGCTTGCTGTCTCATAGTCAGAGGGAGAAACTTTACTTTAAAGAAGTTTGTTGAAATGCAAGAGGAAAGAATTTAAGGAAAGGATCCATGCTCTAGATGATTTGGAGGAAGAGTTTGTCTCGGAGGAAGAAGTGGATTTCAAGGATGGTACGTCGCTTTCTATGGAATTTTAATTTTGAGGTTTGGCGGGTTAGATTATGGTCTCTTGGTTTCAGCTTTATCCTTCGATTTTACTCTCTTTGAGTTTCAGTGTATTTTTTAGTCCTTGTTTGTTTAGGGTGTTTGGGGTGTTTAGAGGTTGTTTTGGTGTGGTTTGTCGCTTTGGTTTTTTGGTTGGTTCCTTGCCTTCCTTTTAGTTTGGTTCTCGGGTGGCATTTTCGCCAGTGTGCCCGTGATCTGTTAAATCTTTGTACTCTTCTTAAAAGATTTTGCTTTTAATATATATATATATATATATATATATATATCTTTTGAGATATTTCAGTTTCGTGCTGCTTAGCGTTCCATACTTCCATGAAACATTTTATTGACCATATATATAACATCTTGCATATCCCTTAGCTTTGTGCCTTTTTTGCTGATTACTAACACATTTGTTTTTGGCTATTGTGGACAAAAGAGCGTTCTCGGACTGATTCGGCTTGCCCCTTCTAAGAAAAGAAAAATTCAGATACTTAAAGATGTTAGCGGCATCGTGAAGCCATCACGGTAATGAAATCAAGTTGGAAACCTTTTCTTTTCATGATAGACAGGGAAGTAATCTTGCTTACGGAAAAATGGTTTCTCAAAAAAGGGAGTAATGGAGAGATTACCAGTGGCCACCTGGAAAAAAATTCTAAATATGTTGTTTGTGTCGTTTGCATAACGAGAAAATTTATTTTGTGAGTTCTATTTCCATATTGTATTTTGGTTAGTAATGCAAAAGTAATACTATATGTTTTGCTTATTGTAATCTATGCTTCATTTTGTGGTGCATTTGGAAGGAAAATAGTTGGTCTTTTAAGGAGTTTTTTGGTTATGGATATCATTTTCTGCTTTTGCATACACTGGTCTTTTATTCTATTCTCATTTACCTCTCTTTCTTTTATGGGTCTTGTTGGGTAGGTTGGAACTTGATCAGTACTATACTGCCTGGTTGTTTAAAAGTACTAATTTCATGATTTCAGGATGATATTGCTTTTGGGTCCACCCAATGCGGGCAAAACAACATTATTGCGAGCACTGGCGGGGAAGCTTGATCGGGACCTAAGGGTGTGTTTATGGTTCTCCATTAGATGTTTTTGTTTGTTTGTTAGTGTCTTATGTTGTGTGAGGATTTCCTCTTTATTCATTTCCATGTGGCAGTTATCAGGGAAAGTCACCTATTGTGGTCATGAATTGAATGAGTTTGTACCTCAAAGAACCTGTGCTTACATTAGTCAACTGGATCTTCACTATGGGGGGATGACAGTGAGAGAGACATTGGATTTCTCAGGACGCTGTTTTGGGGTTGGCAAAAGATACGAAATGCTTGTAGAGCTCTCAAGACGAGAGAAAGAAGCAGGAATTAAGCCGGATCCTGAGATCGATGCATTTATGAAGGCCACGGCAGTGTCGGGCCAAGAGTCCAATTTGGTCACAGATTATATTATCAAGGTCACACTTCTGATATTGAAGCCATTGTCTTTTTATGTACAGTTTGCTATTGCAGAACTCCTTTCATAATCCCAAAGAGAAAATGATTTCGCAACTCACGGTTAAACGAATTCTCACAGATACTAGGATTGGATATTTGTGCGGATATTTTGGTTGGTGATGAGATGAGAAGGGGTATTTCTGGTGGACAAAAGAAGCGTGTGACCACCGGTATGATTTCCAAGACTGTGAAAAGGAAACATATATTGTTCTTGTTGATCACTGCCTTTTCTCCTTGTTTCTTCCAGTTGCGTATGTTCTCCTTTCCATGCCAGTGAATTGTGAAGATTCCCATTGCATATGTTAAGAATCTTTAATAATGACACTTTAAATCTGTCTTTTTTGTTGGTCTTTTGCTTGTAATTTTAATTACTCCCAGCATGCTCATATGAATACATAAAAGTGCTCTTCTACTGTAAGTCTTCGTTGGTGGGTTAGGGGGATCCTATAGTGGTCTGCACTACAGGGATTGTGGATGCCACTCAAGTCCTCAAAAGTACGTCGTTTTGCCCTAAGGAAATAAAACAACTGCTCCCTGTTAGAGCATGTACTCCAATAAATAGGTGAATTGCCTCATGTACAGTGCATATTTTTTATTTAGTTATCAACTTTTTGTTTCACGACAACACCACACTATTTATTTTACCTAATACCAATTAAATTGTACATTTTTTGTCTATTTAATTTTTTTTAGATTGTTTATATATTTAAAAATATGGTTAGAAAATTAAGTGCTCCAATTTTCAATCCGTTTGAACCTGTGGCGGTGTGAAGATCTTATTTTTCTGATCATTTTATCCTTAAGGGTCATAATTAATTTTTGTTTTTAAGGCTCTCATAATTAAGTATCTGCTCTACAGGGTCCCAAATAAAGAGCATATAATTGATTATAAGATCCCTAGAGACGAAAAGTAATTGACCTTTTAGAATAAAATGATCAGAAAAATAAGATTCACATCAGTTCAAACGGATTGAAAATTGGAGCACTTAATTTTTTTAGAGGACAAATGTTTTGATTTGAGATTTCCTAAGAATTGACTTGATGAAATCCTCTATTTCATATATTGTAAAAAGAAATGATCCATCGGGTTCAGAATGGATATCTGATAATGGATCAGATTGGACCAAAAAACACTAGTTGAATAACAAAATACGTCAAAAAAGAAGTGTCAGTACGAAGTTCAAGTTTTGACAATACTTGGCAATCATCGCACCGTTGCATTTTGTTTTGAACTTGTTCCTTTTCACAAAATAGTGAATCAAGCTATAAATTTCAATTTGTCTTGTTAACCAATTAGTAGGCTTTCATGTACTTAGATACATTGTAGATGATGCTTCTCAACAACTTCTTTTGTTTCAATTCTTTCTTCTTTTTTTTGTCTCTTTTGAAAATGTTATTGAATTCGTTTCCGATACATTTACAAAAAGTTTCCCTTCCTGTGTTTTCCAAAACAACACACCAAAGAGTTTTGATCCTTGATTCCTTATTAGTTTGGTTTCGAAATGAGTTTTCAGTGATAAGTCCGGTAAATTTTTTCTTAACTGCGTGCAGGAGAGATGTTGGTGGGACCAGCAAAAGCTCTTTTCATGGATGAGATATCGAACGGGTTGGACAGTTCCACAACTTTTCAGATTGTCAAGTACATGCAGCAAATGGTCCATATAATGGATGTGACGATGATCATCTCTCTTCTTCAGCCAGCCCCAGAAACTTATGATCTGTTTGACGACATCATTTTACTTTCAGAAGGTCAAATTGTCTATCAAGGTTCGCGTGATAATATCCTCGAGTTCTTTGAGTTCATGGGTTTCAAATGCCCTAAGAGAAAAGGAGTCGCCGATTTTCTTCAAGAAGTGACTTCCAAGAAAGATCAAGAACAATTCTGGTTCAAAAAGAACCAACCGTATAGATATGTCTCAGTTGCCGAATTCTCACAGGCCTTCTACTCATTCCCTATAGGCCAACAACTAGCGGCAGATCTTAGCATTCCGTATGATAAAACAAAAACCCACCCGGCTGCTTTGGTGACAGAAAAGTATGGGATCTCCAACCGGGAACTTTTTAAGGCGTGCTTTGATAGAGAGTGGCTCTTAATGAAGCGCGACATTTTTGTTCACATATTCAAAATCACCCAAATAACAATCATGTCATTGATAGCCTTGACTGTGTTCTGGAGAACAACAATGCCATCTGGCACTTTGCTAGATGGATGGAAGTTTTTCGGAGTTCTATTCTTCAGTTTGATGAACGTGATGTTTAATGGGATGGCAGAGCTCGCAATGACTGTTTTGGGGCTTCCTGTCTTCTATAAACAGAGGGATGCCTTGTTCTACCCTCCGTGGGCTTTTGCCTTGCCGATTTGGGTCCTTCGAATACCCATCTCGCTCCTAGAATCAGCAATATGGGTTGTTCTTACGTATTACACAATTGGGTATGCTCCGGCTACAAGTAGGTAAGAGTGCTACCAAACTTAAATTCTGCATTAGAAATTTATACATCCCATTCGGCATCAGGATGTCTAAATTCATAGGTTAAGCCACGAGTACTTCACTTTGTGCCTGAGATTCATCCAACGGGAAATTGGTTTACTGTTTTCTGTGTCCAAATTTGTGTACCTAGAATTTCCGATACTACCTTCATTGATGGTAAAGTGAACCTAATGATTTCATTTTATTAGAGTTTGTTTCACTGACAAATACCCTCCCATCTCATTCAGATTTTTCCGTCAGTTCTTGGCATTCTTCAGTATACATCAGATGGGTCTATCTCTCTTTCGCTTCATTGCTGCGGTGGGGAGAACACAGGTGGTTGCCAACTCTTTAGGCACCTTCACCTTGCTACTAATTATTGTTCTTGGAGGATTTATTGTTGCCAAAGGTAAGCTGCAGATTTCATTTTTCTATTTTCCCTTTCGACCGTTTCCTGCAATCATTCCAAGCTTTTGGTTGGTTGGTAATTTTCTAATGTGGTACATTACTTTTCTGAATAATGCTTGGCATTTGGCCAAAAGGTTATGTATTCTTGCATGTGAGTGTTTCTACATAGATGATTAAAGCATTACAACCATTCATTTCCTTTTGTGCCTGCAGAAGACATTGAGCCATTTATGATATGGGGCTATTATATTTCTCCAATTATGTATGGACAGAATGCACTAGTCATGAATGAATTTCTTGACAAGAGATGGAGTGCCGTAAGTTGTCTTTTGTGTATGTCTAGAAGTCTATGTTTTGCATTTATATTTGAAATGTTGCATAATTTCATGTAGTCGCTTCAACAAAATGTTAGAATTTATTTCTAAATGCAGAATAACACAGACCCCCGAATTAATGCACCTACGGTTGGGAAAGTCCTCCTCACGTCGAGAGGCTTCTTTACGGATGATTACATGTTTTGGGTTTGCATTGGAGCACTGGTTGCATTTTCTATTCTCTTCAATGTTTTTTTTATTGCAGCATTGACTTACTTGAATCGTAAGTTGTTTGGCTTCTCTTTTTTCTGTTTGAATTTATCATTTCGTTGTGAAAGAACTGTAGGCTTGATGACCCTATTTTTGTATAATCTACTTCAGCTCTGGGTGATTCAAGAGCTGCAGTGTTGGAGGAAGATGATGAAAAGAAGACATTATATGGACGAATGGCATCTGAAGGTTCAAGCCTTTGCATTTTCCCCTTAATATCTCTACTTTATAACCAAGTCATTACTCATTCCTCATAATACTTTTCAAGTTAAGATGTAGATCACTAGTTACTGGTTGTACAACAGGAGTTCTTATATCACTCAAATGATCCAAACAAAATAATAGAGAAAAGAAGTTCACCTTGTATGTTTTTGAAAGACTTTGCGTCCATTTTCCTTTCCATTTTGAAGCTTTTGCTGAGTTGCATTGCATGTGTAACGAGAAAAAAGAATTTGGGATGCCAAATGTCCTAGGCTAAGGCATGGCAATTTCCTTCTTATAGTAAACAATGTTCTAATGGTCTAGATTCTGAAATCTTTTGAATGGTTACAGGTGTTGATATGGCAGTAAGAAATGCTTTACAGCCTAATCATGTTCCTAGAAAAGGAATGGTTTTGCCCTTTCAACCCCTATCACTAGCATTCAATCACATCAACTACTATGTGGATATGCCCGTTGTAAGTCGCTTGTTCAATCCGGTTTGTTACAGTCTGCTTAAATTCACATCTTTGCGGTTATCATTTGGCCTTTTTATTTTTTATTTTTATCATTTTTTTTGAGGATGTACTCATCTATCTGTTATATCATGTTTATCTAGTAAATAGCTCAGCTAGTCTAGTAACGGAATTTTGCTTTCATTCTCATTCTCACTGACATTTGATTTTATGTATAGCTTGTAATGTCCAGCACCAGAAGATCTGCTAACCCTTAGCCTAATCGCATGGCTCTAAAGGTTAACCCCGAGTTATACATTATAGCTGGCTAGCGTTTCATTATAAACCACTTCACTTCCCCATGAATCCCCGATGTGGGACTTCACAGTCTCCCCTACTTAGGATTGCAACGTCCTCGTTGCACCCTATGGTCCATCACTTCCACTCACCAAGTGTGTGAGACAAGTATCCGTTTACACACGTTAAGCTCCTCAAGCTCATCTCATGTGGGACCCACCCAAGCACGAGAAGCACCTCAAGCTCCTCACTTGTCGGGCCCACCCAGGCGCGTCTCCTCGCTAAACCCGCCCCACACTTCCGGTTGGTGTAGGCTCTGAGCCCTATTGGCTTTTGATAGCAATGGGTCGGGATCAGCTAATCTCAGAAAGCTTGGGTCTGGCCCAACTTGAAAAAGAAAAAAGAGACTGGCCGTCTAAACTATGAAAATCAGTATACCGAAGGACAACCCGAGGGTCTGAGTCTAATCGTGAAGTGAAAGGCCCCTTCAACCTCTTAATCAAGGGTTTTTGAAAGCAGCATGAAAAGTCTCGGTTCCTTTGATGCTGCTTACATAGTGTTCGCCGATGCCTTAAAGAAAGCGGCAATGATAATAGTGAGTGGGCTCCTCGCGCTTTGTTGAGTGCTTTGAAGTTCACTCATCTTCTTCCTTGACCTTATTCTCGAGTATGAAGGGCAATTTCTTAAGTTTAAGTAGCTCTTTCCTGAGATGTCTTTCAAGCTGAGGAAGGATTTCATTCGTTGAACACAATACATACGGGGAACAATCCCTTCATTCTTTGATCCCAACTCGATACCACCTATAACGACCCGCGGCAGCTGACCTTTCGCAATTCATTATATATTACCACCCAATTCCCTGGGTTTTCAATGTGGGATGTTACACGCCGCCACTTAAGTCGCAACGTCCTTATTGCATCCCCATGGTCCATCACTCCCATCTACCAAGTGATATAAGACAAGTACCCGCTTAAGCACATCAAGCTCATCTCATGTGGGACCCACCCAAGCACAACAAACATCGCAAGCTCCTCACTTGTTGGACCCAATCTCCCCGCGGGACCCACCCCCCGCTTTCAGTTGGTGCAAGCTTTGATACCACTTGTACCGTCCCAGGTCAGCCATCCCGCGTCAGCTGACCTACTTACCTTTAGTCTAACCACGTGGCTCAAAAAGTTAACCCCAAGTTATACAGTAGCTGGATAGTGTTTCATTATATACCACTTCACTTCCCCATGAATCCCCGATGGGAGACTTCACATAGCTTGTCCCACATAAATTTATAATCACCTCGTGAACTTATATACGGACTTTTGTGGCCTCTCTACTCATTGCTAGTTGGGTTTGAGTTATATGCTCAAAAAATAGTGTCTGAGCTAGGTTGTGAGACCCCATGTCCCATTTCTGACATCGGTGGGAATAACTTGAAAGGAATGATATATAACGAATTCCAACCGGCTATCGTATACTTCAAGTTTAACCTTTTGAGCCACGTGATATATAACAAATAGAGGATGTGCATTATATTGAGTACCCATCCTTTTTGTCCATGCCAGTGTGAATTTCATTTTGTTGCGATCCTATGTTATGGGTCCTTTAGTTACTTCTTCACGTGCAAGTGGGACGCATATGCAGAGGAATGTTGTTAGACTTGTCCCACATCGCTCATTTAAGCCACTCAAGTTTGGCTAATATATTGTAGAGGTTACTCCACTTATGGCCAATTAGTTTTAGGTTGGAACCCTCCAAGAAATCTAACATGGTATCAGAGCTAGGTATTGGGTGGTGGTCTCACCTCACGTGTGGTCAAGCAGCGCCCGAGCAAATCTCCTAGTCTCCTCAATTCATTCCTCCACTTGCATCCGGGTTGCATGTGAGGGGGAGTGTTAGACTTGTCTCACATCGCTCATTTAAGCCACCTAAGCTTGGTTAATGTATTCTAGAGGTTTCTTCACCTATTGCCAATTGGTTTTAAGTTGGAACCCTCGAAGAAATTTAACAAATGTTAGAGCTTGTCACACTTCAATAAATTATCTCCACAGTATATGATTATGATTTCAGTTGGTTTTACGTTGGATGGTTTATTTCACTTTGATGATGAGTTTTACTTGATTTGGACTAATTGATTTTAAGTTGAAAATTTTACTTCTCTTAAACAAGGAAATGAAAAAGAAAGGGATTAGGGAGGATCGTCTTCAACTGCTGCGAGATGTTAGTGCTGTTTTCAGACCAGGGATATTGACTGCATTTGTGGGTGTTAGTGGTGCTGGAAAGACCACATTGATGGATGTGTTGGCTGGAAGGAAGACTGGTGGGTATTTTGAAGGAACTATCAGCCTTTCGGGTTACGTGAAGAACCAAGCAACATTTGCTAGGGTTAGCGGGTACTGTGAACAAAATGATATTCACTCACCTTATGTTACTGTTCATGAATCTCTTCTACACTCTGCTTGGCTCCGTCTTTCCTCAGATGTGAACACAAAAACACGGAAGGTGTGTCACTTGATAAACATCCCTAGAATTTGTATTTGGAATTGCCTTCATTTCTATAGTCTTTTGTTTCATTAGCCTTTTTCGTGTTTTTGGAAATGAAAAAACAATAAAAGACTGAAAAAACTCCTCATTTTCCTTTTTGGTGTTTTTTGGATGGAAACTTTGTTGTTTTCAAAAATAAAAGGAATCCCTCTGAAACCATTTTCAGAAACGGTTCACCATACAAGTATTTATATGTTTTATAGAAAAAAGAAAACGTGAATGTTGCCAAGCAGAAGTTTTTTCCTCTATTTAAATGACTTTTTTTTCCCTTTTTTTGTGACAGATGTTTGTTGAAGAAGTGATGGAGTTGGTTGAGCTTAACCCGATAAGGAATTACTTAGTTGGGCTTCCAGGAGTAGATGGTCTTTTGACAGAACAAAGAAAGAGGTTGACGATAGCTGTAGAATTGGTTGCTAACCCATCTATCATCTTCATGGATGAACCTACATCAAGCCTTGATGCTAGAGCTGCAGCCATTGTTATGCGAACTGTGAGAAATACGGTGGACACAGGGAGAACTATAGTGTGCACAATTCACCAACCAAGCATAGACATTTTTGAAGCTTTTGATGAGGTTTATGAAATTTTCTAATTAAATAATACATGAAACTAGTTTATATCATGATTTTTGGCCATTTTATGGAGCCAAATAGCAACCTATGAAGTACCGAAATGCCAAAGTGGTCTCCCTATGCATCGGGCATGTTGAGGACATGCCACGTGTTAATTTGGGTGTCCCGAGTTAAGGCACAGACGGGAACATGGCAGGGTCATCATAATTTAAAGAACAAATTTCCAGAGTACAATTATAGAAAAGTAGGAGTAGGTACGAGTGTACGACTAGCAAATTATGATATGAATTCTGGACAATCTTCATATGAATAGCAATTATATAGATATGTAAAAAATTTCCCTTTAACTGTTTTGTTGTGTTCCCGTCATGTTTGTGTCCACACTTTTAGGGCATATTGTTGTGTCCCGTGGCTGTATCCATCTCCATGCCCGAATCCTTGTCATGTCCGTGCAGCTTAGATTGCAACTAACGATAGTTCTTGTTTGCAGTTACTTTTGATGGGGAGAGGAGGCCAAGTCATTTATGCTGGACCTCTGGGTCGCCAATCCCGAGAGGTTATAGAATATTTTGAAGTGAGTAAATCTTTTCCTAATGCTGCTGTTTGCTTTTGTTACGAGAAAGGATAACACAGAATTTTCAAATTAAACTACCAGAATAGCAAATTTTCTACTACTTAAAAACTTGGGGTAGATTGAAATCTCAAATTTGTGAACTGCCACAGGCCGTCCCAGGTGTGCCCAAGATTAAGGATGGTTACAATCCTGCTACATGGATGTTGGAGATTAGTGCTACTTCGGTTGAGACTCAACTGAATGTCAATTTTGCTGAGATATATGCCAAATCCTCCCTTTATCAGTAAGCAGAATTCGATTTTTGAGTTATAATGAATATGTAGCTTTCATGTACTTGCACAGCATTACATGGGCGCGCTCTTTAATTTTCTCGTTGTACTTGTGGCAAATACACATAAATGTGTCTGACTCTTTTATTATACTTCATCTAGTCGGAAATGTTGGGGACAAGCTAGGACTCATTGAGACATAGTTGTAATAAATTTTAAGTTAGAACAGAACCCTGTTGGAGGCAAGAACACACACACAAACTCACAATATGAAGAAGAAGATATTATGGGAGAAAGACTCAAAATATTTTATTCACTGATAATCCAAAAGACTAGACTACATGCAATTTATAGGAATAACAAAAAAGTAACTCACTACCTCTAATTGACAACAATTATACCCATGACCTCCACTAAGCTATTATTAGAGATCTTTCATCTCTAAAACTGCTACTCATTATACATAACTCTCACTAACATAAAAATAAAACTCACCATTACTTTAAAAAATAAAAAATTCCCTCTAAAAAATATGAAAAGACATAAAACATAACTCCCTTAATTATTACTAAATAAAAAACAAGTTTATTTTTCCAACAAGCCCCAATTGGCATGGATGCTTACTTCATGATACTCATTTAGTTATTGTGGATTTGTATCTTCATGATGTTAACATCTTTATGTTTTCTTTTCCCTCTTTCTTTGTTAAAAATAATGTTTGGTATTGTTAGAATAAAGTGAGGGGTAGTTAGTTCTTTGTATCATATCACTCTTCACTATATATTAACAATATGTGTGTGTTAGGGGTTAGATTAACATGCTAAACACCTCTCTCTCTCTCTCTCTCTCTCTCTCTCTCCAACATTGTATTAGAACTGGGCTTTCGGAGGCTTTTGGACAAAGACTCTATGTCGTTGGCGGTGATTCCCCCTTTGTTTGTTTTTGATGGTTAATCATTGTCATATGTTTTGAATTGTTTGTTTACCTCACCACGTGCGACCGAGTTAGGGGTCACACATGTTGGCGGTGATTCCCCATTTGTTTGTTGTTGATGGTTAATCATTGTCATATGTTTTGAATTGTTTGTTTACCTCACCACGTGCGACCGAGTTAGGGGTCGCACGTGCAGGGGAATGTTAGTTCTTGTCCCACATCGGTTAATATTCAGCTCCAAAACTAGTGTATGAGCCTACTTGCGGCCTCCCAGCTCATTGCCAATTAGTTTTGAGTTTGATGCTTTAACAGATATATTTATATGACTATAAAATATACCTATAGGTATTTACTTATACATTCAATTTGTCCTTGTCCTCTTGGGAAAATAGCTTGTTTGTGTCTCGTACTTGTCCCGGTTCGTATCGGTATCTGTGCATCTTAGATTATGGCTTGAGGCAGTGGCGGTGCAGGATTCTTCACGTGGGGGACCAAACCACATGTATTCGTAAATTAATAACAAATTCCCATCCTTATACTTAAATAGATAATGATAATAAAGACATGCATGCCGAAAAGTAACAAAATTAATGTCATGAAGAACATTTCCATCTTGCACTAAAAAACAAAAACAAAAAAAGAGACCAAAGTGAATTACATTATTTTTTTCACACTTTTAAAAACAAATGAAAGGTAAAATACATCACATAGATTAACATTAATACCAGATAGAGAGAGAGAGAGAGAGAGAGAGAGAGAGAGAGAGAGCATTTTTCAAGGAAAACCAGACTTGGGCTTGTGAGATGTACTTATGTAGGAACCATTCTTCAGTCCAAAGAGAAAGAGAGACCATTTTTCAAGAAAAACCAGACTTTGGCTTGTGAAATGTACTCATGTAGGAACCGTTCTTCAGTCCAACAGTCTTGAAATAATGATTTCACACACAAATCCATGCAACGGTTATATTAGTTGCATATTTATTTCAATTGTCCTTGTCTTTTCTTGATTCTTGATTCAGGAGGAATCAGGAGCTCATTAAAGAACTCGGTACTCCACCTCTGGGATCAGAGGATCTATACTTCTTGACCAAGTACTCCCAACCATTCGTTACACAGTGCAAAGCTTGTTTTTGGAAACAGCACCGGTCTTACTGGAGGAACCCCCAATATAATGTCATTCGGTTCTACATGACCATTGTTATTGCTGCAATATTTGGGTTTATTTTATGGAAAAAAGGGCAGCAAATGTAAGTCTTCGATGTCTTCTAATTTCATTTACATTCACTGGCTGCAATAACTGTTGGAATTCCCTTCTTTCGCGAAAAGACAAAACAAGATGCACGATAGTCAGTAACACTTTGGGAGATCAGATCAAATTATTGTTTTCATTTCTCTAGTTTTTATTGTTCTATGTTTCTGTAAAGAAAAATAACAAGGAGTTCAAAGCACATATATGCTTCATGTTGTTTGTTTGAGCAAACCAGTTTGAAACTACTTTGAACTACTTCCTAAAAAAATGATGTCTTTTCGAAAACATTACTAGAAACACTGACAAACACATTTTCATGAAGGAAAAGTAAAACGGGTAAAAAAAAAAAAAAACAAAACCAAATGCCCTTTCGTATCTTGGTATCGTCCAAGGTGAAGGAAATATTGAGCATTACATAGTTTGTGTAGTGTCTTCCTCCTCCTCTCTTTTTTGTGTGTTTGGTGTTCCTGTTTGATGTGAAAAATTGAAATTTGTAGACTACAATTTGTTGTTTGATTTAAATATGGAATACCTAGATTACAAAAACATAAACTTCATTAACAGGACAAAACAACAGGATCTGATAAATCTTTTGGGAGTTATGTTTGCTGCTGTTCTCTTCCTTGGAGCTTCTAATGCTACTTCAATCCAAGCTATTGTTGTTATTGAGAGAACAGTATTTTATCGTGAAAGAGCAGCCGGGATGTATTCAGCGTTGCCTTACGCATTTTCTCAGGTAGCACAACTCATCTCACCTCAATAAGTTACCTTCCTCCCTGAAATGAGATCTTAATATCTCTATGGTGGACTGTAAATCTCCATCAAGAAAATTAGTAAGTTCTTGTTTGCCTGTTTTCAGACCAAACATTGTAAACTTTTGAAACAGGCAGATATTGTTTGCTAAGGGTTTATTTTTTCTCTGATGCAACCTAAGATACCCATAGATAATGTAGAGAGAGAAACTCTTAAATGGGATACAAAAGAGACTAGCTCTTAATAATATTTGTTCAAAATGACAAAAGCTACCAAAAGAAAGGACTCCAACACTTATATATAGACCCAAAAATAAAAAGACATAAATACCCTTACTACATACTACATTTTCTTGCCATGGTCTTTGTTTTTATATTCTGAGTATTTGAAACCTATAAACAAAACATGTTTGGAAACTGTTTTCTCATTTCCCAAAAATTGATTATACTTCTAAGTTCTAAACAGAAAATAGTGTTTCTCCAAACAAGTTTTCATGGAGAAATAGGTAAAAGAAACTTCCATCCAAATTCCCCACCAAGCTGGCACCATTGACCTTTTTCCGGGCAGCTCGCTTGTTTAATTTCGAATCAAGGTTCTCTCCTTTTCACAAACAAAAAATAAATTGCTTACTTGTTTCCTTTTCATTTTCTTTTTTTTTTTGTAACGGAAATTGAAACTATATGACCCCGAATACCGTATTCAATTTTTTTCAAAAACATCATTGTGGTGTTCCTCTTCCCTAGAACAACTTTCAGAATAGTTCACCAAACAGTTTTTTGCATTTTCTGGAACTTAAAGCAGAAAATATTAATAAAACGCGGATCTTTTTTCTGACGCTTTCTTGTTATAAAAATTATGCAGGTGGCCATAGAGGTGATTTATGTCACAATCCAAACATTGGTATATTTCCTTATACTCTACCCCATGATTGGGTTCGAGTGGAAGGTTGTAAAAGTCTTGTGGTTCTTCTATTACATATTAATGTGCTTCATCTACTTCACAATGTATGGCATGATGGTTGCCGCGCTGACACCGGACGTCCAAATTGCCGCCATTGTTACATCCTTCTTCCTTAGCCTCTGGGGCTTATTCTCTGGTTTCCTCATTCCCAGGCCGGTATGTGAACTTAAGACCTATCAAGGTTTAGTTCCTAAAAATATGGAAACTGTCTTTTATTTCATAGAATTTGTGAAAACATATAATTTATGCAAAACTTTTGTTCAGAATGATGAGATTGAATTACAGTTAACTTTTCAAAAATGAAAGGTTGGAAACCAAAACATCTACTATGGTGGCTCGTAATTCAAGAAATGTTGTTGTCACTTCATTCTTGATGAGCTTTTTGTCCTCCATAAAGACTGTTGAAGACAAATAGAGGGTGTTCCATTTTGAAAGAAAAGGTCTACAAAACCGAAAGTACGAAAAGAAATCTGAGTATATGCAAAATCGTATTCTTCCTATACCAGTCTTTTTGCGAAAAATACACTGCTGATCATTCTTCATTCTTGAACAAGTGCTTGTTTAAAGCTTCTGACGTGGGTACCATTTTCATAAAACAAAGACAAACCATTGTAAGTGGATTTTGGAAGAGCGTTACCTATAATTTCTTTGTAATTTACATTCGATGTGGTATCTAATATTTCCTTAACTCATGGTCTGTTGCAGCAAATCCCGATCTGGTGGAGGTGGTACTACTGGGCTAATCCGATGGCATGGACACTCTACGGACTAGTGACTTCTCAGGTGGGTGATAAGGATGCTTTGCTTGAGGTCCCTGGAGAGGGTGATGTTTCATTGAAGCTATTTCTCGAGTATTATTTGGGTTTTGAGTATGACTTCCTACCTGCAGTTGCACTGGCCCATGTTTGTTGGGTCATAGGCTTCTTCTTTGTCTTTGCCTATGGCATCAAGTTTCTCAACTTCCAAAAAAGATAACAAAGCTTCAACAAAAAAAAAGGGTTGGTTATAGGTGAGCATGGGCTACATTGTGACAAGTGGGGTTAGCTGACGCCACCGAGTGATAAAATTTTCTGAGGATATGTATATTGTTTTTGGTGTTTTAGAAAACTTTGCCCGAAAGATTCCATACCTGTGGTGCTTGCCCTGCAAATTTTGTGCGTGATGTTAAATCTTATGGTTCTTGCCCCCACAAATTTTATCGTTGCCCCGTGTTGCCCCATGTATGTAATGGAAATTACACCATTTCCAACCATTAAAATGTCTTTTTTCTCTCTTATCTAAAAAATAATGAAACTCTATGGGTCATGGAATGAATTTTTACTTCCTCTTAGATGCAACCTTGCAATATGGATCTTATTAGAGATCTTTTGAACGGTGCAAAAATTCAAAAAATAATCCTAATAAATACATCATTTTAAGTTCGAAAATTGCATGTAATGTCGTAGGCGACCATCTTTATGGTTAAGCAAACCACAATACGAGTTTTGGGTAAATGATTTGAGTTCGGAAATGTTCCTGTTCGATTGGAGTTTTGAGGAAAATTTGTTAGAGTAACGAGGAGAGAGAGATTGGAGTTTTGAGGAAAATTTTTTAGAGTAACGAGAGAGAGAGAGAGAGATTATGCCCAAAAGGTCAACTATTCATGAAAGTGTATGGGACCCTGGCAAAACCTCATTTGGGTGCTTGGAACTTAGGAAAGGAATAGAAAAGAAAGGGGAAAAAAAACGCTTTTACTGTTTGGTTGGAAGAGAGAGGGAAAAGAAAATAACAATTTCAAGTTTTGTGAATAATAAATTTTTATCTTCTTTTTTTTCCCTCTATTTCGTTTTTCCTAATACTCTGTTTGAAACTTAAGGAAATTAAAAGAAAAGAGAATGAAAATGGGGGAAAAATTAACTATTTACTAAATTTGAAATTTTTATTTTCTTCTCTTTCTTTCTTCTAACCAAACAATAGAAAGGGGAGAGAAGAATTTTTAGTGCTGAGCAAATACCTTATGGTGCCCGCTCGGCGTATCTAGCCGTGCATTTCGATTTTGGATGGCTCGAATTTAAAGAGAGAAAGAGGAGAGAGCGTTTCAATATGAACCGTCTAATACACTTTTTGACAGTCCGAATATGTTTCGCAGGCAACAAGTCGGCCGGTGACGTGTACCCACTGGCACCCCTCAAGTACGGAGCCAATTTTACTACTGGAGCAGATAAGCGAGCAGAGAATCAGAGATGGTCTCTCATTCTCTCTCCCTCTACACTACGAAATGGAGGGATTCTCACAAAAACCCTAAAAGCATCTGAAATTCCAAACCAGTTGTAAAGATGAAGGAGACCGATGACGGTGGGGCCATGGATTCCTCCCTCTGGAGTCCACTTCCTCCGGAAATGATAGACCACGTACTCTCTCTCCTACCGCTGAAATCTCTCTGCCGATTCAAGTCTGTATCCCCTCTTGAAATACCCTAATCTCTTCCCCTCATTTCGCCCAAACCCACTTCCACATAACCAACACCACCCACAAACCCCAAAAAACCCTTCTCATTTCCCCCTGTCGCGCTCTCTACTCCGTCGATTTCGTCCAAGAAAATCCCAGCGCCAGAAAGCTTGGTTTTCCGGCAAGCAGTTCGAGAAGAAGGAAGAAAGACACGTATGAGTGGATCTCGGTCTCGGGGTCTTGCAATGGCCTCGTTCTGATTTCTGATCAAGACAATTCCAATTTCTTGTTCAACCCATTCACTGGAGAATGTAAGAAACTGCCCGAATCCCCTTTTTCTCACGTATCTTTGGATGAGGGGGACAAGTATGATTTGGGTTACGACTCGTCGATGGATGATTACAAGGTTCTGATGCTTCTTTTCCTTTGCTTTGAGTTTGACTTCGAAGGGGATACTGCTGATGTGGCTGTGTATTCACTGAAAACTGATTCTTGGAGGATAATTCAAGTTCCAGATTATATCTATCCTGAAAGTCATGATGGGTTTTTCTTTAATGAGCGTCTCCATTGGCTTTCTCTTGATCTGTTTGTTGTTGCTTTCGACATGTCGCGTGAGGTTTTCAGGAAAATCATGCTGCCTGCTTCGTATGATAATTCTGGTTATTATTATGAGTTTGAGGGTTATCACATGGAGGTTCTTGGGGGTTGTCTCTGCTTGGTTGTTCGGCTGGATGGAAGCAACAAAACTGGAGTTTGGATGATGAAGAAATACGGGGTAAGGGACTCGTGGACTAAATTTATGATTGCTAATCCTGGGATGTCTGTAGGGCGTGTGTTGTGTTTGTCATCAGAAGGCAAACTTGTGTTGAAATCTTATGGACAGATAGTAGATGTTAACGGAGAGATTCTAAAGGGATGAAGTTCGGGACAACTACATTGAGAGAGATTTTTATCGAACTAATCCTTTTTTTAGAACTATTAGCCTGAATACTCTCGTTTTCAAACTATTTTTAAAATTGCTCGGTAGAGCCACTTCAACAAGCGCTACCTGAGTAGCGCCATTACGATTGGCGCTATTTGCCATGTGGCCCTCTGTCATGTGCTGTGTTGGTTATATGACGTGGACTAGCGCCACTTCAAGTGGCTCTACCTAATCAGGTAGCGCCCTTTCAAGTGGCTCTACCTAAATCAGGTAACGCCTTTTCAACTGGCTCTACCTTATTGAAACATCTTTCCATAAATTTGATCACTTGTCAGCGCGTTTTCAACTGGCTCTACCTTATTGAAACATCTTCTCATTAATTTGATCACTTTGTCTTGCTCATGGTGAAAACGAAAGTAAAATCGTTAAAATAAAAATTGCGAACCACTTAGTGTAGAATGTTTGGTCATTACAACGTGAATAGCGGAAACTATTGTATTTTATGCTTAAGAAAAGATAGATTGACAATAACTACTTTACTTAAAATTGAAAAAAAAATGATTGTCCAAAAAAAGATATATAGAACAATGTTGATGGCACTTTAATTCGCTTTAGGGTTTTTATTAACTTCACTGGAAAAAAATTTATTTATATTTTCAGCTTTATTTTGCTACACATCATGTATATTTATTTTGCTACTAAAGAATTCTAAATATAGTTAACTTTCTCTAATTTATGTTGAAAACCTCATTACAATGTTGTCGTTAATTATGTGGTACTGATTTTGTTATTTTAAACGACAATTTAACAGTTGACATTGAAGCACTACAAAAACTAATAACCATCATAACTTCGCATTATATAGCTCTAACAACAATACTTATTCTCCAACTTCCATGAAAGAAAATAAAAACTAAACATTGCAAGTTACAGATCCATTTTAGCAATTGAAAAGTCAAACAGATTCATAATTTTAAACATTACAAGTTACATATTTGGTACCGAAGATGACGCTTCTCCCCTCTTTGAACATTTTCGCTTGTTATGTCCATGTCCACCACACAAGGTACAAGACTGTTTGTGTGATGGTTGTGCCTCAAGCCAGTCATCCATCATATCCATCTCATTTCGAAATCGATTTACTTGTGGACGTCCTCGACCCCTAAGACGTTCTTCATCAGGATGAATTATTGGCCCATTGTAGGGAGGCCAATATGATTTGTCATGCAGCGGTACGAACGTTTCAGAGCTATATATGGCTATGTTTGAGTCAAGCCTCCAAACATTGCTTATGAATCGTGTAGGGTCCATGGCCATTCTATTACACACTGCAATCACATGCGAGCACGGCATCCTCCATTGTTGCATCTTATTGCAAGTACATGTCTGCTCATTGAAGTGTACTGTGTGCCTGTGATTTCCTTTATATGGGCTAGTTGGATTCATTGGAGTTCGCACTTCGTAGATTCCCGTCTCTCTGTCAAACTCAATCACTTCGTGCCTTCTTGCTCTCATCCTCCATTCATCGTACTTTTCCGTTGCGAATTTGCTAAATGTTTTACCTGATTCGATCCCCTCCCTTGCTTTGACGGCATAGTTGTTAAAATACGTAACACATTTATAGAATGTCGTCCTAATTGTAGCCACTATGGGGAGGTGTCTGGCTTCCTTGAGGACTCCATTAAAGCTCTCAGATAGGTTTGTAGTACGCGATCCGTATCGCCTACCCCCAAGGTACCTCTGAATGTGAACAAGTCTGAGATGACGAACCACCGCCACCTGTCGGTTCAACTACTGGAGAGTCAAAAATAGACGGACTCATCACAAATGAGGCAAAATGTGGGAGAGGAGAAAAACTAGGTTCATGTGGTGGTGGTGGTGCATGTTGTGGAATTGGAATATTATCGTTGGGGTGTTCCACGTGAGGATGGTCATGTCCGTGGCCAGCTGCATCGTCTTGTAGTTGGAGTTCTTCCTCTAATACACCCTCACCTTGCTCACCCAACTCCTGGTTGCCCTTAAAAACACCATGTTGTGGGGGTTGAAGGCGCAAAAACTTTTCGAACACGCCCATGTGCATAAGCCCAGCCAAAGCAACATCTCGGTAAGGGGCGGGGACCCCCGGCATATTGAGGGCCTTAAGACAACGAGTCTGCAAATGAAACATTAACACATGTTATTTGATGAATTTCGTAGTGACGTACATATGGAAAGGATAAAGTTGAAATTAATTGTTCTTACCACTCCATCTACGCCACAACCAACACGGCTAATACAACGCCTGGTAATCCTGTCATACCAAGCCACGTAAGGGTCGTCGAAGGGGTATTCAACTAAGTCGATATCACCCGGCGGTACAACTAGATTAAGTCTATTATTCCAAACTTCTATAATTGTCCGGTACTTCAAGGCCCAATCTAACGCACCACTTTGAAGGGTTTTGCCGTGCGGTGGATCTAAAGAGTGAGACGGTGGTGGGATGCATTGGCGGAAACCAAATTGGCGCATGACTTGCTCGGGTTGGTGATATTGACAAGTAGCATAATAAATTAGGGGAACCGTAGCCCACCAAACAGCTCTGCCAGCCCGACAATATTCTGGTAGAGACTCAAGGAGCTCCTCACTGTATGGGGTCCAAATGACCTACAAAAATATATGTTCAAAAAATACATCGAAGCAATTCAATGCAATCAACATGTTTTGTACAGAAGGGAGAAACATGGTCATGAAAACAATTAAGAGTAAAGGTATTAATTTTTAAGCAGTTCAATGCAATCAACATGTTTTGTAAAGAAGTGAGACAGATGATCATGAAAATAGTTAAAGAGTAGAGGTATTGAAGCAAACTTGCGTACGTACCTCATCCGGTCTCTGGATGTCAAGGTGATACCTGTAAGAGCCTACGAGATGGGTCGCCAAGTCAGGGGAATGAAATATATCGTCCCACCTGAGAATTGTACAAGTTCAACATAAAGAAAGAACAGAATATCCAACAAAAATAACCTAAATGTTAAGTTTTGAACAAAATTATTTTTTTAACTCTTTTGTGCTTAAATTTGAAGTGAACTTACCGTCCAATAAGTGGAGCACCAGCCTTTGGAGCACGCTTCCCTAATCGTCCAGGGGCAAGGTAGGGCAATCGCTCCCAAGCCCAAACCTGCAATAGTATGAAGCAACCAGTAATCTGTTTTGTGCCAGCCTTACAACCATGGCATAGGTTATGGTAGAGATTGGCAAGAGCACCACTGCCCCAACTGTATGTCCCAGCTTCATCAAAGTTCTCCAAACGTTCTAGGTTAGCCAAGTGCACATATCCCCCTGTGTGGAAAATGAACACACAATTAGAGAAAATATGAGGAAGGTTCTTAACGGACTGTACAACAATTAAAAACAATCACTACATATAAGCATCATGAAGTCATAAAAACCCAAAAAATTTGTACACTTTAATTCATTTGGTTACCTTTCAAATCACAGATGGAAGCAATATAAAAGCCCTACGTTGAACATTTGAAATATTTTCTACGAACGATTGCAACATACCTGAGTGGTCAGCAAATATAGTCTCCCCCATAAGCAACAACAAGTAGCCGCGCGCCTGGCGCGCAACAACCTCTGGGTCTGCCCCTTCCTCTACTTGGCCAGTGAACCTATCACTTAACCAGCTAGCCTTAACCTTCATCCCGTTTATGTCCGACTCTTCTGTAGGTTGTTCCCCCAATAGATGCTTACATAGATCATTAGGCTTCAAGTTTGTATTTCCAGTCACAGGTTTACCGTCAACTGGAATGCCTAGCAAAACCTCAACATCTTGTAGCGTGATTGTGGACTCACCGGGCCGCAAGTGGAACGTGTGTGTCTCAGGCCACCATCGCTCTAAAAGTGCTGTAATGAGACCCCAATCCACGGACACAAAAGGCAATGAACAAAGGCCCTCTAAACGGGCACGCCGTATCAACTCTAAAACAGGGGGTGATGGCCATGGCAATGCTCGTATACCTTTCTTCGCACTACGAACTCTGACTTTTTTTGAATCCACAGGCCGCGTGCGCTGAAATAAATTGTTAATTCATGGATTAGATTGACAAATTTACACTAAAGTTTATGAAGTCCGTACATTATCCAAATGTCACTTACATCGGCTTCCCAAACTTCTCGAGAGCGGTGCTGCTGTTGTAAACGTAGAATCGACCCATCTCTGGGCCCCGGGTCAGGCCTACGAAGCGCATCAAGGTTGAGGTCCATAGTATGACCTATATTTTAGATTAATTGTCAATTTCGACATATTATCCACATTGCTAAACAAAATATAGGCAAATTTATAAAGACTTGAATAAGGGGTTTTGCACCTATACAATTTAAGGTGATTTCCAATTTTCCTTGACGTACACTAGCCAAGGTAAAAGAATGCGTATAATGAATAGGAAGTGTATATCTTGCCATTCCATACCTATTGTATTATGTTTAAGAAAAGATGGATTGACAATAACCTACTTTGCTTAAAATTGAACAAAATAAAATGATTGCCCATAATATAACTAATGACCAACAATTCATAAAATTGCATTACATAGATCAAACAATAATACTTCACTAAGAACTTTCTTTAAAAAAAAATACAACAGATTTATGAGTCATAAGTGGCTAGCTTTCCATTTTGCTTGAACTAAGCCAAAAAACTATCTTATCCTCCAATCCCAAAAGATTTAAGACAAAAAAAATTAAATTCTTTTATGAACTTTCAAGATTGTAAAAGATTTTGAAGCATTAGTTTTATTTTGATTGGCACATGATATGTCGAAGACAAAGTTATAACATAAGAAAAAGATATGTAAATAGCACACAGTAACAAACAAAGCTGTTTGAAAACAAATCCACTTTAAGCGCAAAGAACTTAATGATAACGATTTAGGGTGGAGCACGATTCAGAAAAGGAATTTTATTGCCGTGGATCCAAGTAGAGTTCTACTGTTGTTGACTGGACCTAAGTTCTACGTATTTTTCCCTTTCCCCAAAGCCTCACCGCCATTTTCTCATGCTCCTCCTCACTACAGACTCCACTCTCCTACCAGGTAAAAAAGCCATAAACCCACTTCAAAGTCAGAAAACGTTTGGGGAAAATCTTAAGCTTACCGGCACTGTAAAAATATCGGGCACAGCCTACTTTAACACAAAGAAACCAAAGAAGCGTAAGGAACTGATTAGGCTTCTACAGAAGCACTAAGGGACAAGTTGTAGCAATTCAAGGCGTAGGTCTTGTAGCAACATCAGATGAAATGCATAATTTCCATCGAAAAGTGCAGAAATTCATGTTCACATCAATTGTCCATGCCAGTAGAACTATCTTAACCGGGTATCACAAGTCAATCAAAACAAATGCACAACTGTGCTTGAAAGGGCTTCATCTATACCCTAAACCGACCCAGGCCTTTCTCTTATATAGTTGCTCTCTCAGAATTCTCAAAATAAAAGCATTTTGTACAGTTAGCAACACAGCGTGTCCAAAAGCCAACCCCCATGGCCCAGATTGAGATACAGAGAACATGAAAACTTCCTTCAGGATGCAACCAATCCCCATCCGGATGTTTGGCAGAGTAGAGAATGCAAAGAAAGCACAAAGAGAGCCGAAGAGAGAGAGATACATACGGTGAACAACCAGCGAGTCAGTGACGATTGTTGCCGGTGTCCGTCGAGCGGTCTCGGCTAGCAGGAGGGTGGGTATCGCATAGAGGGAGGGGAGCAGAGCAGAGCACAGGAGAGAGGGAGAAGAAGCGCCATTGGAATTAGATACAAAAGTCCTAGCCCTATTGGGGAAAACAGTGTTTAAAGCGCTAGAGCCGGATCAAAAAAAAAAAAAAAGAAAGAGCTAGAGCCAGTTCGGGTGGCTCTACTAATTTGAGTAGAGCTATTTCAAATGGCGTTTGTCCACGTCATACAGCCGCGTGGCACAGGTGTAATTCTATACCGCCAATCGGAATAGCGCTACTCAGGTAGCGCTTGTTGAAGTGGCTCTACCGAGCAATTTTAAAAATAGTTTGAAAACGAGAGTATTCAGGCTAATAGTTCTAAAAAAAGGATTAGTTCGATAAAAAACTCACATTGAGACGCTGGTTTCTCCGAATCACGGAGGACAGATTCTGAAATATTGTGAAGCTTCTTTAGGTGAAAGTTCAAAGAGTTATCAAGTATATTTCCGACATGGAAATGACTCTGTCCCTTCTTTTGTTGATTAATAATTGATTAATTGTATATACTGTATGTCACATCAGCTTCTATATTTAAAGGTTTTCGGAGGTTGCAAATCCACATATCCCTTATTGATACTTACAAAGATTTGGCAGTCAGAGTTATATAGGGCCTTGTTTAGTGATGTATGTTGAATTTAGATTATATCCTTGATCATACTCAAGTGGCTAGGGCCCACTCTAGAAGGTTGGAGTCTATATGACCTATGAAGCATGACTGCATGAGTACATAGAGATGGGTGTCGCATCCGTGTCATGTCCATAAAAGATATAGGATACGGATACTCTGTGGATGTCCACTGGCACTTCTCTAATACTCCTTAAATGAATCAGTCATTTTTAAATTTAAATTAATTTTCTTTGTCCTTGAAGTATCGAATGCCTTTTGGATACTCTTCCGTCACTTATCCGAACTTCCATGAAATAGAGAATATGGCGTTTCTAACGAGCATCAAAGTACAAGTAGTAGTGAATACATGAGTAGTTGTCCTATACGTTACATAGTCTTAGTTTTTGAGCTGACAACAACATAAAATAAGAGAGGAGAAAGGGGATTACCTTTTTCGCCATAATCCTCTATGCATTGGGAACTCCTCAGTTGTTGAGGAGCTGCAGTTGATATGCATTCTTTGATCCATGAAACTCATTTGCCTTGACTCCCCAGACTCTCCAATATCCTTGATTGTACCGAAGTTTGTGTACAATTATTTGAACCACATCACCCCAAGAAGATGGCATTCTTAGAATTAGTAAGAGTGTTGTAATGACTTTCCAGCCCCCCATTCCATCTCTTCTCATTCCTCCCATTGCTCTATGGTAGGTACAATATCTATGTAAGCCACTTAGTAATTTATCTCAACTTATTTAGTGTGGCACTTCCTTCACCTTTAGATTTGATGTTACAGTCCCATTGAATGTCACTGATTTGTTGCTGCGTTGGCTGATCCATTTAAACAATAACAACTTGAAGTCTTGAATTAATGCTCGAGTTTTAGCTTTCTAGTTCTTGCTTTAACTCTTCTCTATGCACTGAGCTTCTTGCCATCTCTTTTTCCATCCACTAATACTCATTGCTTTTATAGCCCCTTTGGATGATGAGAAAAGGGTGAGTAAAGAAAAGGAAGGAGAATCTTGAATTTATTTGGATTTTTAAAAGAGATGAGAAATGATGAGAATTGGGAAAAGAAAGATGAACTTTTAGAGGAAACCACAATCTTATTTTCTCTCTCATCTTTTCTCACCATACAGAGGACCCGTTAGTATTCTTCATATGCGTACACTTACTCACTAATGGTTCAAATTTATGTTGCAGCTGACAGGGAAGGAACATCCAGGCTCTAGTCCAGCAAATTAACCATGTGGAGCAATACTCTCAACATTTTGCAGGGGAACCATGATCTAGCTAGATATGCTCTTTAGCACTTCATCTCCTAGCCCATTTGAAGACACTTCTGGGGCTTGATTCCATCTAAAGCCTCTCTTTTTGTACTTTTGTAACTTCGGTTTCATATTTGGGCTAGGACCTGCTTTATTGTGGTATTGTTGTTTGTTATTCCATGTGAATGTTTTGTTAGTTGCTGCTGGTAGATTTCTTCTTTGGGATGTACTTGAACCTCTAGATTAACTCTTATATCAATGATGTTCGTGCATTGTCGAAAAGGAGAGATGGTTGTTCCTTTCTAGACTACTACTCTTCATGGAACTATAAATAATGACTTGTGTTATGGTCTTCGCATTTCTTGTGTATTTTCAAATTCCACATATGTTCCCTTGTTACGGTGGAACAGTAGATACATTACATAATGTTTTCATGTTTCTTTTGGAGTGTAGTTTCCAAATGTTTCTGCGTATGAAGTGTTGATGTGATGGTGGTTCGTTTCTTTGGATTTCTTTTATCATATATCTCAAAATTATGCACGTCATGCATTATCATATCATTGCAGAATTATGGTCTCATTGTCTTAATTTTTGTAATCCTGAGAGAGTTGAGAGCTAATTTGCAAATGGCCACTGTTGTGTTGGAGTACTATTGCTGCTTCTTGTTTTTTTCAAGACTTGCTGGCTGAATGAGACCTAGAATTGCACATATCCACCACTCGAAAACAACAAATCATAAAACTGATCGATTCACTATGTTATGAGATTGTCCTTTAGGATGATTCAGAGAATTCCAAAAAGCTGTCGGTAGCAATTTCATTTGTTTGGCTCTACTAATGGTAAATATTTTGATCGAGGATACTAAAATAGAGGCTTTGAAATATCAGCGAGCTAGAGTATTCAGTTGTAATTTCCGACAGCTTCACTCAATGAAATACCAGTTATTTATCAGAAAGAAAATGCATGGATTCCGGTATGCCCCTTGTGTTTTCTCCTCATATGGCTAAAAATTGTTCTCTGATATTGATATATGCCAGTGTTCAACAGTTTTAGTTATGGACAAGCTTTAGTTTTTCGGAAATACCATTCGTTATTATCATCCGATCTGCTGAACGGTTTATTAGCAGTTGGTGTTATCACTGTTACGGGCAAGCTCAAATAACCTTTCATGCTCAAGTCAAAATGAAAACTTTGCTTTCCAAAAGGGAAGAAAAGAAAACAAGATCCGACAGTAAGAGAAACACAACCAAATGACAGATTGTCCACTTGTCCTCCACTCTTCTTCTCTTTCTTCAACAACAGCAACACTATGAATTTCAAGAAAACAGATTGAGTAACAGACGATGGTATAGGGAAGAACCTTTTCTGTTTTTTCGTTTTGTGACAATGAGAATTCTTGGTAAAATACAGTATATGGTTGAACGTAGTTAGTTATATAGTGGGAGTGAAGCTTTCGGATATTAGGAACTACTTACAGCCCAAGTTTCCTTAATTATAGGAATTTGTACTGGGTTGAAATACCCAGTGGAGTGATTAATGTGGGATTTATGTAAATCCCAGAAATCTGGACCGTGGATTCTCTGATGAAAGGAAAATTGAATCAGGGAAGAATTCTGTTTTCTGTGGACTGCGATATCTTGGAATCCCGTTAATAAAGGGATACTCACACGTCAGCATGTTTGGGTGAAACTGAAAGGGTTCCCTAAACTAGAAAGAACTGAAAGGCAAGGATTTCAATTAGTTGAAATAGGATGGTACTCTCACAAATCCGCGTTTTCCAGTCCTTTTCTTTTATTTTAGTGGTTCGACCTGTGGAGGGCTACTTACCATCGGCTCTCCGGTGGATCTCGATATCGATTTGCACCCTTTGTTCGACGAATATTTGCCCAATGTGGGACAACTCTTTCAATGGGTTCTCACATCAACCACCAGTAAAAAGAGAGTAGGGTTGGCAGATAGCCGTTTGAGTATGTTCGGAACCGCACGCAAGGATCTGAATTACATGAATAGCAGATGAAGAATCAAAACAGGACAAGTGAAAAAGACTTTTGGGAGCACTAGCTATAAGGAAAAGTTGCCATGCTTATGGCAAATGCCCATAATGCTACATAATATAGTAACACTACATGCCTGAAATTTTTTGCCAATGGAATCCACATATAGTACATATTGATCTAAATGATACTAGTGTGTGTAAAGGAGTTTCAAGATGTTTGCTGATAAAAACAGATCAATATAGTGTTGGACAGATTTTCTGTTGTTATCGATTGACTCCCGCAGTGGGAAGAGAGAGAACAACAAGAAAGGCTCTCTATAGACTATAAGTGCCGACTAATAAGTTTAGCTTGCGTAAAAGCATGTATTAGGCAATAGGCATTTATAAGCATTGGCAAACGAACTTCTAAATTTACCCGCCAAAAAAAGTCCTAACAAACCTTTTTAAAACTTTCCAAACTTGCTGATTTTTTACTATATAGGGTTAGTGGGAGAGTCCTGCTTCATCGCGGCCCCTGCAGGGATCGAAGAATTCACCAACGCGCCTTCCATTTCCGTTTCTGAAAATGGTTCCAAGAGAACCCCTATCATGAAGGAATCCTCCTTCCACGAGGACAAGCTGGATGGGCCGGAAGGGGCCGGAAGAGGAAGTGCTTGCCCGCCACCGACCCTCAAAATCCAAAAAGAGAAAGAGATAAGATTCCCAAGAACAAAACCTAAGTGAGAAACTAAATAGATTCGGACAAAATACAAATAGAAAGATATGACAAATAGAATAGATAGATACAGAAAAAATCTGTCGATTATGTTATGGCCGGAGTGCTACTCATGGTGACTTAGTCGAATTGGGAGAAGCTGTAGGTTTTATTGCAGGTCAATCTATTGGAGAACCCGGACTAGGCCCGCTTTCTCAGTCCTGCGTAGACCAGCCATGCAACAACGTACTATAACTACCATGTTGACTCAACTCAGAGTTGGTTAAATTGTTTGAAGTAAGCAGTATGAATAGAATTACATTTTTGTAGTCTCTTACAAGTTTTTGCATTGTATTTGGCTTTAAGATTTGTTACCTTACAAATTGTGTTAATTAGTCTCATTCATGGGTGTGTTCCTCTTGAAGCAGGACTAATCCTGTTATACAACGATATACAAGCGCCATCGGAGTTCATCTGCTTAATTTCCCTGGCTTTTGCTTTCAGCAGTGAGTTCAGAGGTTCATTACCAGCAATGTTTTGAGTACAGAAGTGATCGATACTCAAATTCAAGTAGAAGTATCACCCTTACCTCAGGCAATCCCAAAATAGCGAAAAACGAATCATGTTTTACATTCTATAGATTCATTTGAACACGGTTTCACCATCAATTTCATTTCAACCGAGCAACATACAGAATCCACCATATTCATACAAATAGACAAAATGCATTCCACATAAATACTTAGCCAACATCTTCATTCATTCCAATCATGGGTTTTTTTTCCTTTAACAGAAAGGAGTTTAGATTAGAAACTAGGAATGTGGGGTGTTAGATTCTCCATGTCACATGATCCAAAAGCTAATATGCCCATGTGCAATAATTTTCTGCAATCTTTCAGCCTTTCCCGTAATCACAAATCAAGAACTAAACGTGTCCTGCCATATTGCAGGACCAAATGTGCCATGCAGTACAGCAGAAATCAGCTCAAGCAGCCACATAATCAAAATGGGAAGGAGAAAAAAAAGCAGCAGTCTATAAAGGCCTAACTTTCCAATTGTAATCAGTCAACACTATGGTCAAGCTTTAGATGTGGCATCCAAACTCAGGAGTTAAAAGCCTAAAAGTTGCTATATTTGGTGTTGTGGCATCCAAATTCTTAGTCATTAATGCCTATCAGTACTTAATCCAAGTAGTAGCAGCAGCAGCAAACTATTGACACTTCTATACTATCCGAACGCCCTTTTAATGCTAATCTTTGTAGTTTTCCCGACGTCCAAATGAAAACATTGTTTCAAAAGGGAAGAAAAGAAAGAGATACTTGAAAGTAAAAGAAGAACAAACAAGCGCATTGAAATGCAGGCATGCTTTGCGAGGAAAAGCTACAATACCAATTGCAAGAAATTAAAGTAGTGATTCGATTGTAACAATCCCTGTGATCTCAGAGAGAACTATGCCTCAGAAACTATCATAATTTCCTTAAAGAATCTGCAGTATTTACCAAAACACTAAAAGGGGGCATGCCCTCTTGTGCTAAATAAGAACTGGACAAAAATCTCAAGGCTGAAGATTTTTCGCTTTGATTCTCCCAATAATATACTCACAGAAGAACTCATCAATCTCAATAGATTACAAGTTCGTTTCTTGCTCATTCACGACGTCTGGGACTTCCCAGAGTTTAACAAGTGCAAACCAAAGTTTTCCCTCTACTCTAAATGACCAAAGTTGCACTACCCTTTTCGCATGCAGTTTGTGTTCACTCACTACTTCATTCCAACCTTTCACCATACAATATATTCCTTTGCTCATGTTCCACTGCCTTATATCTATCTCGTGCTCCTTTCCATTCTCTGCAATAAGCCGTGCTGCCATCTTGGCAACATCGTTCCCATTTTGCCGCGTGGCCGAAAAGGCCTTATCTAGAAACTTCTTGTCTTTGAGTTTACCACTTTGCCTCATGGCCGAAAAGGCCTTGTCCAGAAACTCCTTGTCTTTGAGTTTACCCCCCGGGAGAGACAGGCGTCTGTGGCCAGGGCTCATGTCCGTGGCGGTGAGTTCCTTTTGAAGTACCAAAGTAGCCACGGTTCCCCCAAGATTTCGGATTCTTTCCTTGAATTCAGCAGGCAGGTCCGGTACGATTTCCGGTAAAACAACGTAATTCACCTTCTTCTTTTCTTGAACCAAGTTATTCACCTTCTTCTTGTTCGCCCTCTTCTTTTCTTCTTCCTCATCAAATTCCCAATCCCTGCTGCCCCGTGGCCTTTTTCGACCCGTTATTTCAGCTTTCTTGCCCGCCGCCTCTTCTTCCTCCCGAACGGGTTTGGTGGGTTGCCTTCCACTCATCACGAATCGAATTCTGCAAGGTGGTTTCTTAGGCACAACAGAAGGCGGCTTGTACGATGGGTCCTGTATCTCAATCATGGTGAGGTAATACACATCCGTGTCATCGAAATTCGGGTTCTTGAGCACTTCTCTGATGATCTCCAATCCTTTTTCAGTATTAAGTTTAAGTAGATACTCTTTTGATCGCTTCAATACCTCTTTGAATTTGAAGTAATCATACCCGGACTCCTTAACCTCGGAATCATAAACGCTCCACTCGATGTCCTCCATTTTTTCTTCGTCTCCTTCTTTCTTCGACAACAGCAGCACTATGAACTTCAAGAACAGTTCGAGTAACAGAGGATGGTAAAGGGAAGAACCTTTTTGTGGTTTTTTTGTTCTGCGACAATGAGAATTCTTGGTATATAATTGGTCAGAGGCTACTTGGGAGTGAACTTTTCCGAAATTAGGAACTACTTCCAGCCCAAGTTTTCTTTAATTAAAGGAATTTGTTTTTTGTTTATTAAGATTATTAAGGGATTCATCTTAAAAACACTGATGTGTGAATCAAAGTTAGTAATTCCTTAGTTGAATAGAAGTGAGAAGTAGTTAGAACTCAAAGATTCTAAACGGGGTGGAATTTGGATTTGTTTGGGATACAGAATTGAATGGGAGATCTTGTTTTCCAACGGTCAAATTTAGGGTTATGAGGATCTCATTACTAATCCCTTCTTTTTGTGTTAATAAGGAACGAACAAATGCAGATTGAGAAAAACTTTTTAACAGAGCTTTCCATGAATAGTTGTTTACGGAGGTGAATCGCGCGCGTCCGTTTCGGCTTTGGATGGTTCGGATTTAAATCTGAATCGTCCAAAGCCAAAACAGGCAAGGTTTTTGAGGTGTTTTCTGAGGTGCGTTCGAGATTTTTGAGGTGTGACCGTGGCCCCCATAAAGTTTGTCTAAATCGGTCTCGACTTTGTTTATGGTGTTTTATGGAAAATGCTACAATACACACATCTTATTTGAATGTGTATCGTATGTACCCTCATTGAAACACACTAAAATGTTTTGAATCTATTGCTAAAAAGTTACAAATCATATTGATGAAAAGTTATAAATTTTTAGTATAAAAGTTACGATACGAAATAAAATGTTATGAATGACCGGTCGTACAAGTAATTTTTTATGAGCTGGCACAATATGAACCACACAATAGGGGTATATGGTACACACTTTAATTAAAGTGCTAGTAATTAATTTGTTTCGATAACTAAACCGAACGGTATTTATTCTTCAGTGCGAAGTGCACCATCTGCAAACCCTTGATTAACTAAGGCCCCGTTGCGCTAAAAAAAAAAGAAGTAATGAAAGGACTTAAGAAATAAAAATCTTAGCGGAACGGGAGCCTAAATCTTATAATGCTTTGTTAGTGTTAAATAAGAAGCCCCTCCCTAATTAAAGAATTACTCCAATTTGGCCGCGTTCAATTTGGCCCCTCCCTAAGAATTGCCCCAATTTGGCCCCGTTCAATTTCTGCTTTGGCTCCAGCAATTAGCGCAAACAGTGATAGATCGAAAGCAAATACCAAGGGAAGTGTTTTTCCAATACAAACAAGATTGATCGTGACTGCAATTTCGTGGCAAAGAAAAGATTGTTTGGCAGTTGCCTCTCGGAAGTGAAAGAAAAGGTGATAAGAGGTCAATAAAAGAGAGCACGAAAATCACGTTTAGGCTATTTCTAACTCTAGAGGTTGTCCCTTATAAACTCACACAACCCAGAACTTCCCGACATGAGATATGAGAGCCAGCCCAACACGCAATGCCAAGAAACTGAAAGGGATGTTATTAGTTGCGAATTTTTCGAATCAGGAAGGAACCAACTCAACGACTCAGGAAAGTCTGAGCGTTTTGGCTCAGTTCCCTGGTTTTTAGCCTTAATGCAACAGAATAACATAACCCGAGCATTGTCCAACCACAGGTTCAAGCAGTGAAAAAATCACTGGGCATTAACCAAGCCAGGTTCTAATTCAAAGAGGTAGACAGCTTTGGCATAGGCCCTAGGTGGTGGTCTTAGAGATGACTTTGGTCAGTTTATTGGGTTCATGTCGAGAAGAATTGCAGCAGTTGGAACTAATTTGGAGGCAAAAAGTATGGTGGCCTTGAGGCCATTCAATTTACGAAAGGGAAAAATTGTTCTGAGATTGTCCTTGAGGGTGCGTTAGCGGAATTCCAACAAGCTATCAGTAGCATTTTCATTAGTTTGGCTCCGGTACATGGTACATATTTTGATCGAGAATATTGAAATTGAGGCTTTGAAATTTTAGCGAGCTAGAGTATTCAGTTGCACCTCAAATCTAAATTTGGTAGCTCCCCATCTAGTTGCGAATGCTTGTTTGTTTCTAGTTTTCATGTATTGGATGAATTGGCTCCATACTTCATAAATACACCCTTACCTATTTGGCTATTTCCGACGTTCTCACTTATCGAAGTATGATTTGTTTATCAGAAAGAAAATGCATGGATTCTGGTACGCCCCTAATGTTTTCTCCTCATATGGTTAAACAATGTTCTCTAATACTAGTATCTGCAGAATGTTCAACAATTTTGGTCATGGACCAGCTTTAGTTTTTCGGAAACATCAATAGTTACTAGCATTTCTATCTGCTGAAAGGTTTATTTGCTGTTGGTGTTATGGACAAGCTCAAGTCGCTTTATTAGACAAGGTCTACAATTAGTACTGAATCAAAGGAGGAGGAGCAGCAGCAAACTACAACCCATCAATCGACAGTAAGAGAAGCACAGACGAGCACATTGAAGTAAAGGAATGAATACTTATTGCAACAAACTAGCAATTTTTTTTCCTATGATTCTCCCAATAATTACATGAGAACTCATCAATCTCATTTGTTTACCTTCCAGAGTTTAACAAGTGCAAACCAAAGGTTTCCTCTACTCTAAATGACCAAAGTTGCGCTAGCAAATCCTCGCTCAGTCCGTGTTCGCTCACTACATTATTCCACCCTTTCACCACATTACATATTCCTTTTCTCATGTTCCACTACCTTATATTTATCTCGTGTTCCTTTCCTTTTGTCATGTATCACAGATGTATCGAAAAAGGAAAAAAAAAAAACACGTTGAACATTTATCACAAATGTAATTTCAGATAGGTATAAGATATAAAATCCTCGAAAGTGTGGTATTATGAATTCATATCTTTACTATTGGCCTCATTATACAAACAGGCCCCAAAATATTTTCATTTGCATTATTGAAGAACTTCAACTACATGACGAGTCTTATTAAAAAATAATAATGGGTACAATCATGTGGCTCTCGCGATGAATTTCTAGTTTGGAAGAAGTAAGATTTTCTGTCACATGGATAGAAATGGGATCACCACTATTCAACGTAATATTTAGAGTCATTCATTTAGAAAATTCTGAGATACAAATCTATGAAAAAATAACAAGTGTTTTGTAGAATCATGCTTATTTGGACAAAATTAGATAGTAGAAAAGTAAAGAAATTAAGATGCTTTTATCTCTCATGTACGGCAAAATGAGGAACAAAACACTCGTGTGACTCGCAATGGATCTCTCATGTCACTAACACAACAAGATTTGACAGTAAGAGAAAACAAGATTTGACAGTAAGAGAAGCACAACCAAATTAATTCAAATGAAAAGCTAACACAACACCAATTGCATGCCAGAAAATTGTGACAAGAACTCCGATAAAACGATTTACTATTTTTTAGGTAGGTTAATTCATTTCACCAAAAGAGCTAGAAGCTGCATACACTACTACTGTGCATAACCCTGAAAAAGAAACAAAGAAGGACCAACAAACCAAGCTACTACCTACCAGCTGATCAAAAAAATGGCTTCAAAAGGGAAGAGAAGATAAATAGAATCGACAGTAAGAGAAAAACACAACCAAGCACATTGAAAGATGAAGGAATAGTTATTTTGCAAGAAAAGTAGCGATTAATTCAAATGAACCAACCACTGCAATTTCCAAAATGACAAGTTAATGTCTCACAAATGATCATAAGTTCATAAAATGGTATGCAGTATTTACCAGAACACTGAAAGGGGACACACCCCCTTGTGCTACTAAATAAGAACTGGACAAAAATCCAAAGGCTGAAGATTTTCCCTATGATTCTCCCAATACTTACAGCAGGAGAACTCATCAATCTTTTCCCTTTACCTTCCAGAGTTTAACAAGTGCAAACCAGAGGTTTCTCTCCACTCTAAATGACCAAAGTTGCACTATCCATTTCGCACACAGTTTGTGTTCGTCCGCAACTTCATTCCAACCTTCCACCACATTATATATTCCTTGGCTCATGTTCCATTGCCTTATATCTATCTCGGTCTCCTTCCCGTTCTCTGCGATAAGCCGCGCTGCCATCTTGGCAATGCCTTTCCCATCTCGCCTGGTGGCCGAAAAGGCCTTGTCCAGAAACTCCTGTCTTTGAGTTTATCCCCCGGGAGAGACAGGCGTCTGTGGCCAGGGCTCATGTCCGTGGCGGTGAGTTCCTTTTGAAGTACCAAAGTAGCGTCGGTTCCCCCAAGATTTCGGATTCTTCCTTGAATTCAGCAGGCAGGTCTGGTACGATTTCCGGTAAAACAACGTCATTCACCTTCTTCTTTTCTTGAACCAAGTTATTCGCCTTCTTCTCGTTCGCCCTCTTCTTGACCGCCCTGTTCTTTTCTTCTTCCTCATCAAATTCGCTATCACTACTGCCCCGTGGGCTCTTTCGACCTGTTTTTTCAGCTTTCTTGGCCGCTTTTTCTTCTTCCTCCCAAATGGGTTTGGTGAGTTGCCTTTCCCTCATCACGAATCGAATTCTAAGACGTGGTTTCTTAGGCACAACAGAAGGCGGCTTGTAGGATGGGTCCTGTATCTCAATCATAGTGAGGTAATACACATCCGTGTCGTCGAAATTTCGGTTCGGTTCTTGAGCAGTTCTTTGATGATCTCCAATTTTTTCTCGGCATAAAGTTTAAGTTGATACTCTTTTGATCGCTTCAATACCTCTTTGAATTTGAAGTAATCGTACCCAGACTCCATAACCTCAGAATCGTAAACACTTGTCCTCCATTCTTCTTCTTCTTCAATTTAAAAGAGGATGGGAAAGGGAAGAACGTACTTTTCCTGTTTCTGGGTTTTGTGAAGAATTCTTGGAAAAATATATGTGAGATTATATGCTTGAATGTAGTAAGTTATACTCCTTCCATCATCCCTTTTTTAGTGGCTCTAACTTATTAAAAAAATATTATTATTACATCTTTCACATTAACTTTTATCTTCACTCTCCCTACTTATCCTCAATGGAGGCATCATTATTACACTTTTACTCACTAACTTTTCAAAATAGAATCTACTTTTAGGGGCAAAATGGAAAATATATCCACTTTTACTCACTAACTTTACAAAATAGACACACTTATTAAGAGACATTCCAAAATAAAATACTGGACATTAAAAAAGGAACAGAGGGAGTACATACTATAATTGGGAAGAAAATCAGTTAGAGGCTGCTTGGGAGTGAAGTTTTCCAAAATTAGGAACTACTTAGAGCTCAAGTTTCCATAATTAAAGGGATATGGATTTGTTTTGAGTTACCCATTGGACGGGATGGAGCTGTATAAAAACTGTCAGATAACGAGATAGTTAATGTGGGATTCATCTTGACCGTTGATTCTCCGGCAAATTGACTTAGGGAAGAACTCTTTGTTTCTATGGTATCTAAGAATCCCGTGAATTTAGGATACTCACACGTAAGCATAATTAGCTGAAACTTGAAACAACTGGGATTTCAATTAGTAGTTCTGTTTATGATTTTGATCGTGATTTTTAACTGGGATTTGGAGCGTGTATGAGAAATTTTTGGGTGCATATAGGGTTAATCCTCACCGTCTAAAATATGTTTAGACGGCTTGGATGTGCGCTGGCCACCGCCACGGGGTACCCAATTTGCACCCAGAAAACTCAATTTGAATAGTGTTAAGTTAGGTGGGGTGAGTGAAAAGTGGAGGGGACGTATATGTGGGTTAATGGCCAGTTAAAAGAAATTAGGTGAAAGTATATAAATACCCCCTCAATTATCATTTTTTTTCATGGAGACCCCCTCACATATTAAATCGTCTATAGAGACCTCCTCAAACTACTGAAAAGAAAAAAATATAAACTCTGTTAACGGAATGAATGAAATGACTAAAATACCCTTTTTATATACTCTTGATATTATACCCTTATTTGTCAAGAGAAAGAGCAACAGGTGAAGAGAAATGGCAAAAAAGCAAAAAACCTCTCTTCCTCACCCACCTTGATTTCTCCATCCCACGGTTCCCACCTCCCAAATCTAAAAACCCATTTGCATAAAAGCGAAAAAAAACAAACAATCTTTGATGATAAATTCTTCAACGCACCTCCATTTCTGAAAATCCATTTGCATACGAGCAAAAATAAAAATAAAAAATACCAACAACGGAGACCTCACCGGCGGCTGAAGTAATCACCAACAATGTCAACCTGCTCGAAGTAGGACGAAACAGCGACGTTTCGTGCCAACCGAGAAGGCGAGGGTGAGTGAAAAATGGAAATGGACTTGTTGAGATATGTCTTGAGGAGAGGAGTGAGAGCGACATGGATTTGGACGTGGAGAGAGACAGGGAGTTGGGGGTTAGAGAGAGGAAGTGGGGGGAGCAGGTGGAGGAAGCCATTGAACAGGTGGAGGAACCCATTGCTAATGTTCCTCCCCCAAATCTTTCCAGTCACTATCCAATTTTCCGGTTTGAGACTCACCCGCTCCACGACGGCGGCGATGGATAATTGAACGGCGTTGATTCCCTTGTGTTGTACGCTCTTGGCTCCAAGATTACTCCGGCCGCCACTTTAAGAGGCGGTGCTGATCAGTAACGTTGTCGTTTTGTTTGGTTCCTTGCTTATTTTTTTTGTTTGGTGCTTGGTGGTTGTGTGGTGGTTTGGGATTGTGGTGGAGGTGGTGAAGTCGGAGGTGGAGGTGTAGTTGGTAGACTTGCAAATGTATATAGCTGTGAAAGGGCATTTTTGTCCAGAAAAAGTCAATGTGACCTTCCAACAAACGGTTTTGATACAGAAGGGTTTCACTTGGGTAACGGGAGAAGTTGAGGGGATCTTCATAGACGATTTTAAATGTGACAGAGTCTCTGTGAGAAAAAGTGATAATTGAGGGGGTGTTTATGTACTTTCACCAAAAAATTAAATGCATTTGATGGTCATCAAGTGTGAGCTGTTGCTTCTCATATCTAGCTACTCAAAGGATAAGCAGAATATGATATCACGTGTTACTGGAACAATAAGTACACATATCAATGCACGTACTATTCTTGTCGGCCCGTATTCAAGTCTCACAAAGATGATTTAAATCGTTTATTTTTGTTAAAATATTTTTCTTATAGTTTCGTTAAAAATCAGCTCAATCGGATATCGTTATAGGCTTTTTCAAATTACATATGGAGAAACTAATGATTCTTTCGACGAATTCTGAAAAAGCCATTTTCAATATCTAACTGAACTAATTTTTTTTTTCTAGAAACTCATAAAAATTATTCCGTATTCTAGAAAACTTGAACGGTTTAGATCATCTTTGTGGAACTCAAAATAGACTCCACAAAAATCATATGTGCTTGATGTGTACCCACAGTAGGTATTGTTGTGCTTCCACTAGGTCAAGATATCGCAAAATCGAAATTGGAAATCTTGTGGTGCATTCTCTTGTAATGCATCCCACTAGGGGTGTGCACGGGTCAGACGGGTCGGGTTCGGCCCCGAACCCGATCCGACTGGTCGGTTATCGAATTTTTGGGCCCCGAACCAGAACCGAAGAAGGGGGAATGACCGTTCGCGTATCTGATTTTTTTGGTCAGGTCGGGTTTTTATCGGGTCGGGTCCAACCAAAACTGGAGTAATCTATATGAATTAGTCGTCTTTTGGTCGGGTCGGGTAAGAAAAACAGCACCCCGAGCCCCGAACCGAAAACTGGTTTTTTTCAAAAAATGGACTCGTATCCGACCGAACCACACCACATGTTCGGCCCCGCCCGAACCCCTTCGGGTCGGGTCCGTCGGGGCTCGGATTTTTTGCACACCCCTACATCCTACAGGGACGATCCGAACCATCCATCTTGCTAATCAATGGTTTAATTATACTTGTTTATCTGAATCATTGATTATCAAGATAGACAGTCCGGATCTGTCCTACAGGATCCCTAGATTGCGCAAAACCTACTCTTTGATTCAAAGTGGGCCAAAAACAAATGTTTATGAACGGTTATCTGTTAATCATGCCAAAAACAAATGTTAATCGAATATCCATCAACATGTACCAAAAAAAAAAAAGAAGAATATCCATCAACTAATAATCAAGCTATTTTTGAATTTTTTTTAGATTGGCAAAGCTATTTTTGAAATTAAAGACTAATGACCAAGCATATGATGCTTCTGTAAAAAATTTTGATTGGACAATGTTCAATCAACATAATTTTGTCACGGTTGATATTCTCGACAGTATTTATAAAATGAACGATTTTTCATGATATAGAGATAAATAGGGAATCGACCCAACCCGCAAATGATATAGGGTCTATTGGGGTGGGGGGGGGGGGGGGGGCGGGGGTGTGGGGGTGTGGAACTGGACGAATGACCAAATGTATGATGCTATTATTTTTTCTAGATAAAATCTGTTAGAAAATTTGATTGGACAATTTTCGATCAACATAATTTTGTCATGGTTGATATTCTCAACATAATTTATAAAATGAACAGTTTTTCATAACTTTGACGCTGGACCACTTCCTTTACCGCCAGGGAAGCTACTCAAACTCAATCAATTGTATGCATCCAAAATGAACTTACAAGGTGAGATCCCACAGTCGCTAGCAAACCGGACCAAACTTTCCTTTTTAGCGATTGACATAAACAACCTGGTCGGTAAAATCCCATCCTGGTTCATGAACCTCACGCAATTAACATTCGTAGATCTTGCACGAAATCACTTCCATGGCACGATTCCAAGCTCAATCACTCAACTCAAGCGTCTTGATTATTTGTGTATTTGTTCTAATAGCTTCACTGGTATTGGTGAACTAGACATGTTTATGAAACTCCCAAACCTGGTCTCATTGCGATTAGGGGGAAACAATCTAACAGTGCTCGACAAAAATAGTACCAATGGTACTCTTCCAAAGCTTGATATTCTAGTGTTGGAGTCATGCAACTTAGTCGAATTCCCTAGCATTCTAAGATTTCAAGATGAATTGCAGGCGTTAAGTATAAAGAATAACATAATTCGAGGTGAAATACCAATATGGATGTGGAACTCGAGTAAAGAAACAATGGAATATGTCAACTTTGGCCAGAACTTTCTGACAAGTTTCGAGCAGCAACTAGCTGTCATCCCATGGCATTTTCTAATAGTTTTCAACCTCGGCTCTAATAAGCTTCAAGGATCGCTTCCCGTTCCACCACCAAGCACTGTTATTTATAATGTCCGCGAGAACGCATTGACAGGAGCAATTCCACCATCAATGTGCCACAAGAATTCTCTTCGTATGGTTGATTTGTCCAACAACAATTTAACTGGCACAATACCTCCATGTTTGGCCAGTTCCAGTGAGGATCTTCTCATGTTGAATCTGAGTGGCAATAGTTTCCAAGGAAGTATTCCTTCAACATTCACAATGAATTGCCAACTGTTGATGATAGATTTAGGTCGAAATCAGTTACAGGGGCCGGTGCCAAGATCATTGGCAAATTGCACAATGCTGGAATGTCTTGTTCTTCAAAATAATCAGATTGAGGATACTTTTCCCTCTTGGTTGGAAGCTCTTCCTAAGTTAGAGCTTCTTATTTTGGGATCAAACAAATTCCATGGCAACATTGGGGATCCCAAAAAAAAATTCAATGTTTCCAAAGTTGCGGATAATTGACCTCTCTTGCAATGGCTTTTCAGGTAATTTGCCAAAAGAATACATTCGTAACTGGAATGGAATGAAAATGATCAACAAAGAGAATTTGACATATATGTGTTCAAATCCTGAATTTGAAATCGACTTACGTGCCGGTCCAACAACTCATTTGACAGTATCCTATTCAGATGTGTGGAGCTCCTATTACTCAATGAGAGTGGTCAGCAAAGGGACACACAGGTTATACGAGAGGATTCAAAGTGCCTTGGTGGTGGTTGATCTCTCAAACAACACATTCATTGGGGATATCCCAGAATCCTTTGGAAGTCTCCGTGGGCTTCAATTGCTAAACATTTCGAACAACAAACTTACTAGCGCTATCCCCACGTCGTTGGCAAAATTGACAGCATTGGAGTCGTTGGACCTATCTCAAAACCTGCTCTCAAGTCACATCCCCTGGCAACTGACCCAACTCACTTTCCTTTCCTTCTTAAATGTTTCTCATAATCGACTCACTGGCCCTATTCCTCAAGGGAAACAATTTGGTACATTCGAAAATAGTTCATATGATGGGAATTTGGGATTGTGTGTAGTCCCATTGTCTAAGTCATGCAGAAATTCAATGACCTCACCACCACCTCCACCTATATTTCGAGGTCATGATCTTGAGTTTTCGAGTGGTATTTATTGGATGGTCATTGCCTTGGGATAGGGAAGTGGGCTAGTAGTTGGGTTGGCTATTGGGACAACTCTGACGATGAGGTATCACGAATGGTTTGTCGACACCTTTGGGAGGGGGAAGAAATTTCAGAAGAAGCAGAAAAGCAAGGGCCGAAGAACCTATGTAAGCAAGCAACATCCATTCTCTCACTTTGTTTTACTCATTTTTTTTGTGCTATTAGCTTTCGTGAAGTGATTATTATATATTCCATCATTTGCAAAATTTCTAACTTCATTTCGGTGTGGAAATTGGTTTTGCAGTTGTTGGCAATGAAATTGTGGGTTCTTTCTTCAGTACTACTTTTGAGCTTGTGCCCCCATCTTGGCTAGAGTTATGTTAATAAAAGGGTCAGGTGTTAAGAATATGCAGGTTTTAGTACTGGAATATTAGCAGTGTTGTCAGGCTTCTAGAGTGCATAAGAGAGATCTTCCCAGAGCTTTTGTTCTTGCTTGTTTTGTTTCTACAAGAATTGATAACATGAAGTTCTTCATTTTGCAGCTATGTCTTTCTATTACTCTGATTGTATATGTGGTATGTATCTGGTCTTAGATGATTAGTATATATGGACCGTTGTACTTGTCTGTTTTTCCTATTTCCCCCAAACTGAATCAAATAACATCAGGAACCAAGCCCGGCCACTAACCCCCATAGTTTCAACAGATGCTTTAACACCTCAGATTTGTTGTTGGACCTCTGGGTTGTTATATCACCATCTGCTAAGGCCTTGCAGCTGTTGCTATCTTCTCACAAAACTCGAATAATACAAAAATCAGATTTCCTTCCCATTAATATCGACCCATTGAAAGTAATAAGAACCGTGTTGGTCGATGAGGCAAGGTTAACAGAACGAACTCCTATTTGCCATTTGGGTTTTGATTCGAGTGTGTGCTTGTCTGGTTGTGCACATGAATCTCGTTACGTTGTTTGTTGTGTCTCTTCACTGCAGACAACCACAGAAGCTGTTGTAGTTGAATCTCCCAAGGATGAGAAGGATGTCGGTGCAATGGGTGGTGGCAAGTACGGGCGGCATGGATTGTTGAGGATCCTAGCTGATCATTCTCTTGTCTGACCAGACTAACGATATTTGCCACAAATGAAAATAATTTTTTTTGGTTCTAGCCTATGTAGTGTATCGTTCCTGGCGCATAGTGTAAAATAGTGAATAGAATCATGTTGAGAGGTCATTCTGTCGAATGTAGCGATAATTTTGAGGTCACGTAATGTAGAGAAAATCATAGGCTTTTAAGGGCTTATCTGGTTAACCAGATTCGAATATCTAGTTTATGGAACCTATTTCCTGTCATTGAATGAGAAAATTGGAGGGGTGAGAAAATATTTCCTGTTTACGTTTGTGCCTTGCTAACAAAATGCACTCTGATTTCGATCTGTCATCGTAATAATGTTCACGGAATCCTTTCTTCGACTTCTATATGTATGACTCTTGGTTAGGCATGGCAATCCCTGGGGTGGGGCGGGTTTTGCCGTACCCAATCTGAAACGTATCACATCGCCCTAAACCGAACCTGACCGGGTAATTCCTGAGGGCCCAACAAAACAATGATTTAGAAAAAGAACAGTATTACACCACTAGAGCACCAATGCTTTAACTTACGTAGTAATTTACCTTAACTTGCGTAGTAATTTATCACTGCCATACTATAACAATAACATAACAACAGCGATATGGTTTGAGTGTTGGAAGTGCTGCATCTGTTTGATTTTATTTTGGTACATTAATAACTTTTCCCTAGAAGGATAAAGGATGGATGAGAAATTGGTTAGGTTGGGTGTGGTGGTAAGGTTTGGCAAAGCTCAATCAAATTTGGCACAAAAATGACTTTGCCAAGATTTGTCAGCAAGTTCGGCTAGCTGCTTTTGCCATATTTTCTGCTAAATTTTGGCAAAGGCAAGGGATTGGCATGCTGGTGGACTTGCTCTTAGCTAGGCATTGGAGAAGGAGGAAAAAAGCTTCATGCTGTTAAAAAAAATAACTCAGAACAAAAAGGAGGTGTTATATGTCTCTCCAATGAGAGCTAAACCAAATCAGAATGTATGGGAATGAGGATAGTGAAACTCAGATCCCAGGGGATTTTTGACAGTCACAGAAAGGTTATTCCATTAAACAAAATCCAATATGAATTATGCATTTTAGGGCAATCATAAGCTTTTGTATCAAGGAAGCATAAAACAGTAAAAGGCTATTGTAAATAACCAAAAACTGACAACCGACAAGTCTATGAAAAAGGGCAAGTGGATGAGCATTCTGCATATCCTAAGAGACCCTGCTATTAGTTAACTGATCCAATATATATGTGTGTGTGTGTGTGTGTTAGAATAACTATCTCAGATACTACATAACAACAGAATCCAAACATTTCATAACATAACAAAGAACTTTTGTTCCAAAGTTATTTGGTCCAGCATTCAGTAACATCATAGAAAGGCTGAAAACCATCCATAATGCAATGGAACCGATGGTTTCACCTCATTTTCCTTTCTTACGCTTTTGCATTCCAACACACTCTGAACAATACCACTTTCCTTTCGGTTGTTGATTCAGACCGACACAGCCATAATGGAACCATTCGATCTTACACTGTTGAACGAGAGTAAGAGCACCTCATTAGATCATAGGTTAAGGAAAAGAGGAGCACACAAAGGCTGTGTTTGGCCCATGGATTAGTGGAGGGATTTACTTGGGAAAAGAAACGATAGAGAAAATAGAGCAATAAAATTAGCTCCTGCGGCATATGTATCAGAAAAAGATTTTCTGCTTCCCTTCACTATCAGAAATACTCATATGCCACAAGATTCTTCCCTTCATTATCTTATTTTTGTCCCACCCTTTTTCCCTACGTTACACGGACTCCTCTGAATGCATAAAACACAAAATTGGTCACCCACACTCAGATATGGGTTCCAAACCAATATACTTAGTTGGACATTCACCTAGCAAACATATTTCGTATCTGTTATGCAATACGCATAGAGCTTATATTAATAATATTATCCATAGAAAACCCCAAGGCACCTTCTAAACACCATTTATTTAAGAAAATCAAGCAAAATATTAAACTTGTGCTATGTACTTGAGATAGAAACTACATGTAACACTTGATACACCCGCACCCGACACCCGTACCTCAGCCCATATAGTTGTTGTTGTACTCCTTCCCCCCGCAAATCTCTCCAGAAATCCTTGATCGAAACACAGCCAAAAAGAAAGAGAAAATAAGGTAAATTGAACTATGAATACATACGTCAGGATTGTCACAGGCAACCATCTCTCCATAGCTCACTTGGTTGCAGAAACAGTATGTGGGTTCATTGGGATCCACTGGTAGATCCAAATCCATGCTGGTTGGATTTGCAGCTGCAGCTGAAGTGGCTGCCGTTGTTGCACCTAGGCGAGTCCTGGACAAATAGGCAATATAGACATGAGAAAATGATCACTGTCAGCTTACAACAGCCGAGAAAATGATTGGTCAATAGACATCTTTCCAGCAAATATAATGAAATGCGCTCATCATACCAAGTGAATGTCACCTAATTAAAAACTAGACCTCGGGATTATAAGTTCTTAGCTTATCCATCATGTTAGATAACAGAATTTTCAATTAGCTATTCTACGTGCAGCGCATTTCTCAAAATTTTGAAGAAAATACCAATCTACAACACCCATCTACAACATTTCTAGTAGTTTATATGAATATACAACCTGCTAAACAATATACATAGAATTAGGTATTCACGCGGCAAAGGACAAAAACAATTGAGGGATGTTATTGTGAACAACATTAAAATTCAACATGCTGATGCAGCTAAAAAGACCAATCATGCAATATCCGAAAAGTGCATCAAAGTTTACCCTGCATTCAATGCTTCATCTTTAAATGCATGCTCCTGAAAAGCGATTTTATGTGGAAGCAGTAACCTAATAAAGTAAAGCCATAAATGTGCTACTAACAAATAAATACTGTTCAATAAATGGCTTTTCGTCGTTGTTGTTGTGTTGAAATGGCTTTTCGTCAGAAGTGTCTTATTTTATCCCTGCTAACAACATTCTTACATTCTGCGCAACGGAGACAACTTCATTGTCCTACTCAATGGTGTTTTGTCAAAAGCGTGTTATTTCATCACCGCTCCAATATTCTTCATTTCTTCCATTATACACAACGGAGACAACTTCACTTTCCTACTCATTAGACTACCCTTCAGTTAACATCTTCTGCCACTCCATTCTCCCAAGCAGAAACTATAGATATTTTCACAGGCAAGCACTAATCGTATTTGTAAGAATAGAAAGTCCCAAAATAAATGGAAAAATGTAAGAGATCGGGCGCACTGGACAAGCGAATGCCGGCATTTGCTCCCATTAGATAACAACTTGCCTTTTGAATGAAAAACTGAATGAGATTGTAGATAAAAGGTTGATGAATTAGAAGCAAGAGGAAGGTCGTCTGATACTAATATTCAAAGAGAGACATTAGCCTTAGTAGGATTAAGTGATGGAGGACCAACACAAAGGGCTTCCAACATATTGTATGGAAGTTCTCTCCCTGTCTACTTCTTCCTCATTCCCTCTTTTATCTGTTTCTTCCTCTTCCTCTAAGGTTCTTCATCACAACTTCGAAACAGTTGGTTTAGAGATTTGAGTGTACTTGGACCAACTACAATAAATTAACTAATTTATAGCTCAAAAACTGTTAAAATAAGATAATGAAAATACATCACACAGCATGGTGAAATTACGGAGCGTATATTCCGCCTTCTGTCACCTTGTAGATGGTAGACAAAATAAAGCTAAGAATGTATGTACAAAATGCCTTTTTATTATTACAATTCCTTCCCAGGAATAGCCTTATGTAGTCATAAGATGACAATTTATAAAACAAACACCCAAATTTTGAATAGGGTAAAAATCTTCCTCTCTGGCAGCCTCCTTTCCCCTCTCTATTAAAGATGCAGATTTCAAATCGTACTTCTCGGCGTTCTCGCTGATTTCAGGGACTTGAGGGTTGGATTGTAAAGGTATACGGCTACAACAATCAATAAAATATTTATGTTTATATTATAAGACATAAAATTGAAGAGACTCTCTTGAAGCTAGCGTTCACATTTTTTGCAACTTGCTTCAAAAAGATAACGAGGTTTTATCATGCTAACCTAAGAAGCACATATACTTTCAAGAAGGACAATAAGAACAATACTCTACTTGTTGCACTAAAACACAATAAGTTGTTTCCACACGACTTAAAACTTTTCAAAAAATCTTTGAAATATTTGAAGTTACACATCCTATATCTATTCGGTTTTAGACTTTATTAAGGACTTTACAGGCTTGGACAGCTTTATATTCAAGATTCCACAAACATTTATCTTCTTGTTGTCTCAGAAACGTTTCCATTTTTGTGCATATACCGAACCATAATATTTTCTATGTTGATTTGCTCTTTACAATTAACCATAGTTTTGTTCACATTACTTTATCTCATATTTAGGTTCCTTTGTCTTCTTTAGGGTCTAGAAAGGAACATAGTTTTTCTCTTTCTATTAAAACGGCTGAAAACCTTCATTTTCTAGAAGACCGAAACATACATGAGGTAAGAGAATACTATTCAACTTGTTGCATCAAAACACAATAAGTTGTTTCCACACGACTTTAAACCTTTTCGAAAATCCATGAAAAATTGGAAGTCGCACTTCCTATATCGCTTTTTGACCTCACCAAGGATCTTATTTGTATAGGTTTAGATATCTTTATATTCAAGATATCACCAACATTTATCTTCTTGTTTCCTCAAAAAAAAAAAAATCCATTTTTGTCCATATACCAAACCAAAAAGATGACCCTTGGGTTTGGATAATTTATATTGTCAAAATTAACTCCACAATAAAGAAACCTAAGTATCATAAAACAAAACTACGTTTAATGCTAAAGAATAAGTTAACATCAATCACACAACAACAATAACAATACCTATGTAAACTCCCATCACTGGGGGACAGGGGAGAACTGGAGACACACCTAACTTTTGGCAATATATGCACAAAGTGGCTACTCTCAGAAAGTTCTACCAATGAAATAGTGGCCCCCCTACACATCTAGAAAATGAGGAACTCAAGGTACGTTATGCCGTGGAACCATGCCCCCAAATCAAAACTAGAAGAAAAAATTAGTTGGTAAAGACACAAGTTAATAATCCTTGTTAGTGAATTATGCTACTTAGTGATTTTAGATGGGTGTTTTGGTTGTTCAGAGGTGTGCCCCTTGTGATCTTGTATGGTTGGGTGGTCTTTTATAAACGAATTAATTTGGCAAACAATTATTTATTTACCGATTTGAAGAGATATATTGAATTACATCCAACATAATGTGCCAAATGGAAAAACTGAATGAGAAGCTGGCAACAAAAAATCACTCTAGTTAATAATTCTTGTTAGTGAATTATGCTAGTAATTGTTTCTAGATGGGTGTTTTGGTTGTTCAGGGGCACACCCCTTTTGATCTTGTATGGTTGGATCGTTTTCAATAAATGAGTTAATTTATTAAACAATTATCTGTTTAACCTATACATCAAACATAACGTAACAAATGAAACACCGAATGAGAAGCTGGCAACTAAAACATCAGAAATCAAATTACTTAATGAAAAAAGACTCAGCAAAGAAAATTACCTAACAACGAAAGAAATCAGAAAATCAAACAATAGAGCATGATATATTTGATTTAATTCATACTTAATGTTCTTAAATGTACAATCCGTACAGGTGCGAGTTATCATGTACTCAGGAGAGAAATCCAATATGACCTACTCAATAAAGGTTCATTAACATTTTTGGAGCAATTCACCCATCTTGGTTTAATTTGATTCCTAACATTGCATGAGCCAGGACATAAAGGAAGAGTTAATTGCAATTATTTGGTTGAGACAACTCATCCTCCACAGCTCTCACTCTGCCCATAAGTTCTCATGCTTGATCTGTGCCTTCTCTATAAGTCTAGAGGTCATCTTCTCGCATATTTCCTTGTCCCTTTTTTAACTAAATCTTTGTACCCAATCTCTCTCTCTCTCAGAGATTACTAAAAGAGAAATGACAATCATGGTAACATGAAATTGTGAATGAAAAAGACCTCTATAATACCTGAAATTTCATGAATTGACACAGAAAGTAGTTCAATGATACAGTATAAGATCTTCCAACAAACAGGATCAAGAGCCTCAATGGCCCGAATGTGAGGTCTAAATAAAAAGCTAACAGGTAAAAAAATTGAAAATCCATGTGTAGGAAAGGTAGTTTACTTCTTACGCCCTCCTCTGCCACTCTCGCTGCCCTTCATAGGTTTGTTATTACTGTCAACATTTTGAACAGAGGACCCAGTAGTAGCAACACTTTCTCTGTCTGTCACAAGTTAAAAAGAAACACTAAAATAGGAGGTTTCTGACAACAAAGGTGGAAACATTATGTGGCCACATAAACATTAAGGCCCACAATGCATGAAACAAAAGTAGAAAATGGAGAGGGTAAAAGAAACATACCACGCCGAAGATCGTCATCATATTTTTTCAGATATTGATCAAGCTGTTGAATATGAGAATCTACCTGTTTCATAATCACAGAAATCACTCTTAACCAAATAATGGGAATTATGAGATCAATCGTGTAGATATTGTGATTCTTTTAACAGGTGCCAAAGCAAGAGGTAGCGAATGTATCATCGCTGCATAGTACTGAAAGATTACATTGTATTCTGCCAAGCACTCATCCATAAAAATAGGAACTTCATGGAGAGGTATCTCCACAATCTTCTTTTTAGTACTAGGTATCTCCACAATCACCACAACGAAATGTGGATGCAGCTATTCTTGAAATTCAAAGACTCAATAGAGTTGTGTGGTTGAACAATATAATTCCCTAAAAACAAGGACTCCAATTACATTGAAACAAACTGGGCAGGTTAAGATCACAATTGTGTTGAAAAAATAGTCAGTTAAAGACAGCCCTACTAGTATTTGGACCACCATGTTCACAACTACAGACCTTAGATATCAAATGCAACTTGTTATGTGCAAACGTAACAGGTAGTCTACATCTAGCAATAAAGAAAATCATTTGAAGCAAGGCATAGATTCCTGAGCATAGTTTAGGTTGCAAATAACTTATCGAGTGAGTGAACTGGGTTCCTAGGGCACAGTCTGATTAAACCATAACCCTAAAAGTTAAGCACACAATAAAAAAAATATCTGTCTATTTCTTTGTGTGGGACAACGAAATTGGCCTTGTTTGGTAGCACTTATTCGCTAGCTTTCTGTGAAATAAAGTTAACCAATAGTTTTTACTTGTACGATCAATATTTACCTTTTCCAACTTATTTGACCTAAAGCTCAAGTTTGTAGCTTTTTAACTTACTCAAAACTGCCAAATATGTATAAACAAAAGAGCACTAATTTGCAAGAGTGACGCTGTTCAACTTGGAAAGGTAATCTGGACATTAACCTAACAAAAACTGTTCGATACTATATACAACCAAACAACTTCAACTCTTTTACAATTGACAACCATCTAAAAACCAATACTAAGCTAACTTGTAAGTGATACTATGTAGCCCCATTTGAAATTGGAGTCCCGCCAAAGAGAGCTTGGAGAATAGGAGGTATGTATGCAATATTGCAATCGTCGACTGGCACCAAGGCTTCATCAAACCCTGTAGAGGTTTGTATTCTTAGTAAGCATTTAAAATATCTTGGTCGCTGACCAGCTGAGAAACTTGGTCGACCAATGTCATTTTCATGTTCTATCCTTAGTCCCTTGGACTAGAATACTTGGTTGACCAACTTGCTAATTAGTCTACAAACTTTAACTTGGCTCACCAGAAAGGAATCTCAAATTACACAGATGTTACAAGCTTTTGGGACTTGGGCTATATATACACCCCCAAAGTTCTTCTAAATGCGTTCGAGTAGTCATTGCCTCTCTCTTGATTCATTCTTTCATGAGTTTACTTTATGTTGCATGTATGAGAAAGTGTGATCAGGTAACCTCCATTCAAAAGTGTTTCTATTTCTCAAGAAGATTTGATTGCTAGACTTCATCTACAGTTTTATCCCAACCTCATCTCTACGTTATTACTCGGATATACACTGTACACTGTCTCAAGTTTGTCTCCCATAGAGACATGTCTGGGAAGTCATAGGAGTAATGACTCAAAGGTTGGGTTACTGAGGGTAAACTCCGGATACCTCCAACCGCCCAAGTTTTGCGTAAGTCAAGGCATTGCCACTTGCTAGCAAAAGTTGACCACAAAACCTTTGGGTTGGCGGTTGGCCCCAACAGCATTAAGACTGTTAGGCTACCCTGGTGTGTTAGGGGAGCTAACCTTTGTTGGGCTTATGTGGTGTTTGTAGGTGGTTATTTTTTCAACATGATGCTCAATTGATGGGTTTACATTGAATATTGTCGGTGAATCTTGGAAAGTTGAAAACCACTTCGGTAAACTCAGGGAAAACATTTTGTTACCTTGAAGGTTAAAAATCCGAACCACACTAAAAGCCATTATGTTCATCTTGTTTTTTATATATTTTTATTTGATCGGCCATCTTGTCTTTACATTTATGCTGATGTGCTTTTGTATTGTTGAATGTATGAGACAATTAAAAGAAACTCCCCTAATACTACTATTCTCCTATACTTTTAAGACCTAAAATCGGTAACTCTAACCGAACCAAAGGTAAGACATACATTGAATGAGCTTAAGCGGAAAAGGAAATGCAAAAATCTTCATTTACCCGGTTAATATTCATGCAACTCTAACAAAAGGAAGAAATAGATAGAGTTGTTCAAACCCAACGTGCATGAGAGAGAGAGAATCACACAAATCCTACCCATGTAGCTAGGGATGACATTGGGGCGGGTCCCGTACCCGTATATACAATCACTCTCCATCCCCGCCATGATCTCTAATCGGGAGTGGTTTCAGCACCCAACCCCATATCAAAAGGGAAATGGATTTCCCGCCCATACCAAACCCCCTAGGACAATGTATCCCCGCACGCACTACGGAGGTGCAGGGCACCTCAATGTGGTCAGCCTAAATCCTATCAGAGTGATCTGAACCATCCACTTCGTATGGACCACTCAATACTACACTTGCACAAAATATCAAGTTAATTGGATATTGATATCAGCATGATCAGGATAGATTTGTACCATTCATTTTATTTAACATGTTATTCAATTAAGGGAGTAATGATATTGGAACACTTTGATTCATTTTCTTGAATGACCTATTCAATGAATGGTTCAGATCAGATTTAGTTTGAACACACCAAAATGCTCTACACCCCGTAGTGCATTGGTAGGGACCCTTCTCCAACCCTGTATCCTAATTTTAATTATTTTTTCTCTTTTTGAAGAGAAAAAACACTAACTAGTAATGACACAACCAATTTTGTACTCTCATAGGAGAAAACAATATCACCATTACAGGTGTTTTCTTACCATTTAGATGAACAACTACAAAATTTTCACTATTAGTAAATTAATTACCTAAAAATGAAAGGGTGGCTTTTGTATGTGGTATGGGGGTATAACTACAAACATACTTGGGGTGGGTTTGGGGTGGGGAACCACCCCAATTGGGGCAGGACGGGGTGGGAATAGGGCAGGGCGAGGTTAATTGTTATCCCTACATGTAGCCAAACCCAAACAATGGGGGATTGAGGCTTGCAAGTTGAGAGGAAATTCAAGGAAAAATGAACGCACTAAGATGTTCTTAGCCTACACCAAACAATAACTTCAAAAGACTGAGAATTGGAGAGCTACTGTGTATAGCTGTATGCTAACCATCTGTATAACAAGTGTGGAGATTTCAACATAAAAGGGAAGATGGAGTGAAATAGCTTGTACCAACTCATATGCTTGACTAGCCAACGCAACTTTCTCATCCGCAATCCTAATGGCATGCTTTTGTTCATCAACTGCCTCATCTGAGAATCTTAGTTTTGAAGCATCTGGCGCAAGGTTACCAGACTTGATTTCCCGCTTCATTTCCTCTATTTCCTGATCGCAACGTTGCTCATTTTGTCGTTGGACCTCTGTTTACAAACGAAGGAAACAAATGTGTTTATAGTCTTGCACACAAACATGTGAAAATTTGTAGTGACAGAGAGAGAGAGAGAGAGTGACAGAGAGAGCATTGACCAAAATATAATTAAACCCCTATACCCATACACAAAAGGTATACATTATTTTGGTGTTCCCCTCTTTTTCCTGCTATTAAAGCTACTACACCAAACTGAAAAAGCATACCTGGTAAGTTACAGTCCGCTATGGTACTAACTACTAACTAAAGCATACCTTGTAAGCTCTTATCTAAATCACGCAACAAATTGTACTTCCTTTGAAGGATATTCGGCAGTGATTCCAAATCTGAAAAAGTGAAGAATAAATCGATCAACTTAGTGACTACTGAACATTACTCAATTGGTGTAAAATTGTCATATAGTATAAGTTCTAATGTGCATGTGGGGATATTTGTTATGACATGTAGATGCATGTATGTATTAATCTATGACTGAAGCAAGACAGGTGCATACTTGCATGCCATTGATAACAAAACAGAAAAATTCAAAAATGACTCCATAATTCAGAATCAGATACTACCTCCATCCGTGTTTGTTGTTCAATTTCATTATTCCACACACCTCAATAAATTAATTATAAATTGAAAGATACTGGCAATTTAAATCATGACACAAAAGCCAAAAATAGACCAACAAACATGGACTTAAAGGAGCAAAATCTATGTCCAAAAGTCTATGAACACTACATTTTCTAATACCCTGAACTGTGAGGTAAACAGACATAAAAGACCCCGGACCTCGGTTCAAAGCATGTATATGAAAACTCTGAAGTAGCGGTTTGCCACATAGCATATTGCAACCACAAACTTTACTCAAACAACCCTAAAACACAACCCCCAATCTCAGAACAATAATCAAGTTAGCTTCTTTTTTTTGTTAAAAGAGAGAGAAATTAGCTTTTTTGTTGTTCTGTAGTGAAATCAAAATTCTCTCTCTCTCTTTTTGTTGTTCTGTAGTGAAATCAAAATTCTCTCTCTCTCTCTCTCTCTCTCTCTCTCTCTCTCTCTCTCTCTCTCTCTCTCTCTCTCTCTCTCTCTCTCTCTCTCTGGGATCCAAAACATTCACAGCTTGAACTGGGAACTATGATCAACCAATTATGAAATTCAAGCAGAATCACCAAGTTAAAGATTATCCTGGTTTATCAGCTTTTTTTGTTACTGACAAATGGAAATAAATTAGCTTGATTGTTGGTCTGCAAGGAAATCTAAACTCTCTCTCTCACACACACATGAGAACTGCCAAAAAGTAAAATTTGGGATCCAAAACACTCACAGCTTGAACTCAGAACGATGCATTGATCAACCAATTGCAAAAGCCAACCGGAATCACCAAGTTACAGATTATCTAGGGTTTATCAGTTTTCTTTTGTTATGTAAACATTGAAAGAAATTAGCTTGTGTGTTAGTCCGCAGCAAAATCTTAACACTCTCTCTCTCTCTCTCTCTCTCTCTCTCTCTCTCTCTCTCTCTCTCTCTCTCTCTCATACACATACACACACAAAACGCAAAACGCAAAATTTGGGATCCAATTTATCCAAATCATTCGCAGATTGAACTCAAAATGGTGCGCTGATCAACCAATTCCGCAGTTCAACCCAAAATCACCAAGTTACATATTATCTAGGGTTTACGTAAAGCACCACAATCAAATCAAATCCACACGTGCAACAATTATGCATTCATCTGCATGCTTGCATATGTATATACTTCTACATTTTTGTATAGAGAGAGAGAGAGAGAGAGAGAGAGAGAAGAAATTACTAGCTTGAAAATCTTCAAGGAACGACATGGCTCTGGAAAATTAGGGATTCTTGAGGAACGGTGCCCTGTATATGGCTTCAGCTTCGGACTCTTCCCGCCCACAGAGAGATTACAGTTCGCAGGAGTAATTACAGAATCATATATTGAGATTTTGTAGTATATTAAGGGAAAGTGCCAACTAAATCCCATCTGGCCGTGATAATGCGTTAAAAAGTTCTGTTGGAGGGCATTAATGTTTGAAAATTTGTTTAAAAGTTCTAGACTTTGTCGTTACTATTAATGTCTTTGGGAGGAGGAGTCGTGCGGCTGCAAATGAACTGAGCAGCTTGCAAGTTCGAGCTCAAGTTTACGAGTCGTTAAGAGAGATTTTGCTTAATTAAAGAGGCTCTTTTAAGGCTCGAGCCGAACTCAAACTCAACAAAACTGTCCAGTCCCTTTTTGCTACATCGACTGAGGGATTGTTAGCTTGACCGTGATTTAGTCCATATTTCGTACTTAAATTGTTTATTTCAAAGTGCAATTATAAAAAGAGAAATGTGAAAAAAATTCATCTTCATTTGATCCAGTGTGTTGAGACTTGGCATCATAGTACCAGGCATTACGCCTAGGTTAAAGTAGAACACGAAACAAATAGCTCAACGAAAAACGTGACCCATTGATGTTGCTTAACTGTGTACCTACTATTTTAAAATACTAAACAAGATTCCGGTTGTCATTTTATACATAGTTAGCAAATGTCAGTGTCTAGAGACACTTACAACATCACCGATTGTCATATTTTTTTTTTATACAGAATTAGCGAATGTCCATGTCTAGAGGCACTTGCAACCTTAAAAGAAATCTTGCAACAGTCGCCTATTCCGAACCGAATTGCCGCGATACCTCTGAAAACTTCACAATGTGTGCACAATAAATAAACTCACTCAATAATCCAAATTCCTGCACAAGAAGAAGATCGAAAACCAGGTTACCAACCGAATCTAGTTATGTCAGTGAGCATTCTCGAACTAAGAAACCACAACTTCACAAATTCTTGAACCCCTTGGTGTTTCCAGCAACTCCCTCCTAACCTCTAACATCTCTCTTTTCATTTTACGCTTTTCACAGCGCATGCTCAGCGTCTTCAACGATTTCACATTACTCAAAAAGTACTTCACAATCTTCAGCTCCCACTGTTGCCCTCGGAATTTTTGTATGTTGAGTATCTCGAGGCTAAACAACAAACAAGCAAGCACATTCTCAGGAGGATGCCAATCCGAGTCACTGTACCGGTAATAGTGCAAAAGTCCCTGAAAAACAAAATGGGCATCTATTACCAAAATTCTTGTTTTCTTTCCAATCGACGGAGAATCGACGGGAAAATTGTATCGTAAGCTTGCTGGAATGTGGGTGTGAAAAGTGGAGTTTGGTTCCTTGCCGTATTTCAGGACTTCTATGGAAACAAACAATGAAGTGTATGAAGTATGGAAGAAAATTAACAAAATGGACTTTATTAACCCTCAAAGTAGAAGAACAATCAATCGAGATGATTGAGTGAACGATTACAAGTTAATTCTACTCCTAGAAAAGAAAAGATAAAGGCCTGATTGGCGTTGTTTTTGTGTGTGTCCTTGAAACTGCTACTAACTTGTACTTAAATAGGCCTCCTTCAATTTGAATTTGAATCCTCCCTCCAATATGGCAGTTATTCCTTCATGTTATGCCTTTAAACAATTCCCACGAGCAGTGAAGCAAATAACTTCCACATTGTGGAACTGCTCCATGACTAAGCAAAACTGCTCCCTTAATCGTGGGGGTAACTGCACACATCTTCTTTTAACACCTGTAAGTGAATTCATCAGAAGAAACAAGTCCAAATAATGCTTAGTTGCATGTTAACGGAAATACACCACATATTGGCCAATAAACGGGCCAATCGATGGAAGGGTAACGCATAAAACTTTGTCATAGTTTTATTTTACTTAATCAAGTTTCCTTAACTTAAACCCATAATATTAAGGTAAACCAAAGTCACCTTTCAATTTCCAATAATATCGTTCTTTTTCATGCCACGTGTCACTCAATCGACGAGAATAAGAAAAATCACAGATATGGAGCAAACAATGCCCCCCTTATTCATTTGGGTGAAGTGCTAACGTAACCCAAGTGAATAATATAACTAGTTTTAAATCACCCCTCTATCGATATTGATGGGTGATAACCTTTTACGGTGAAAACATTTTTCCCCCAACTATCGAAGAGTTTTAGATAACTTTTACACCAACCCTTTCATTTTTCTACTGATGTAACAAAGCCTTGAAGGCTTAATAGCCGTTTATCGAGAATAACATGGTGGGATTTCGAGGCTTAAAAACAACCGCCGAATAGTGGCATGCCTCCGTCGATTAGTTTTCCTTTTAACTGTGATTCCTACTGAAAGGAAATTGGAAACGTGGTCTGTCGATAGAAATGTTGACAGCCAAAAATCCACACGTGTTTCAGCCAAAACCAAAATGAAAGGCTTTCAAAAATTCATCCCTCTTAACATCCGAACAACGTCCAACATAAATTCGTATAGAACATATGGTTGTTCATGATTTGCAGCCGTGATTGGCTTGAACTTGTACTCCATAGGCAAGTTTTCATCATTCTAAACCCTTATAGATGGAGTGGAAGGATCATTTTCTATGTGACCAACGATGGTCTAATTCGACTCGCTTTGAATTTCAAACTTTCGAGCCATTTAAGTTTTATAGTTGGCTCTTCTAAAAACGAATTTTTAAACACTTTTCACATATTTTTCAAAGGGTTCTCTTGGACCATAAACATGATTAAAGTTTTAATCAATGGTCAATAATATAAGAACCGTGCTTCAAGAGTGTTGGTTGTATGCCTTGCGACTTATCGACGGAGGACCGTTCAAATCGACGGAGGACTGTTCAAATCGATGGAGGACAATTAACTATTAAGCATTTTAAAGCCTTGATGAGAGACTTCCACATGTACCTGTGGTGTTACCACTTTCCGTGCATGATAAAATCTCAGAGATTGTTTCCATTCATGGTCAATCTTTCAGATTAAAACTTCAATTAGAATGAAATGGACGGTGGCCGAAGATTGCTCAACCCCAGTAGCTGATTGCTCTCCAAGATTGCCAATGAATAGCTTTCTTCAAACGAATAACATGTCAAAAGCTTTGCAAGCCTTTCTGATCGAATTATTTTCTTGACTCAACTCCTTTCGAGTCTCAACGCCAAAGTCACTTTCTTTGTATAATTTGGCTTTCTAAAGATGAGTTTGCCCCCCATACAAATTCAATATCAAAAAGAGGGCTACTTCTCATTTCATAATCGGCAAAAACTTCTTTTTTTTCAAAATACGATGAAAAGGGAAAAATAAAAATAAAAATGTCAGTAAGGCATTACCAAATTTTTCGTAGCCTATGATGAATAATAGCCACTTTCATAGTTAAACACTTGAAGACCGTGAATAATCTTCAACACCAATGAAAAATGGCATGAAGGATTGGTCTTCTATGTAATTAATTGATGCCAAAACCCACAGATTATCCCACTAAATAATGGTTAATCTTCCTATCGGATGGCACTCGTTGAACACAGGCTAGAATTCTTCCATTTCTTATGAAACCTCTAATTTTGGTCGGTTAGCCATTATTTAATTGGCCATTTCACTTTCTGTCGAGTGAATCTAAAATTGGCCAACAAATGGCCGTTATTCCATTTCCGCAAAATGTTCAAGCCTTATGCGCAAGGCTTTCGTTTTCACATAACTGTGGCCAACTTGGCCATTTATATTTGCCCAAAATTGTAGAAAAGCAATGAACATTATCTACACCTCTTAACCAAAATTGGGCATATTTCAACCAAAACCAATACATATACCAATACAGATGGCTTCTAAAAAATCCATACCTCTTACGAATGCCGCTGATCAACAATTGAACAAATAATTCAGGGACCTTTGTGGTTGATGTGTAGTGTGCCATAGGAGGCACATATTGGCTTTGACTAGTACCAAATCTAGGCAGTACATTGAAACCAATGGGAATGTTTTCATTTTGGCCATTGCCACATTGACTTCCAATTCCATTACTTCCACCACTAGTATTTGGAACTTGTTGATAAAAATCCTTTGGCCTTGTTGGGCTAGGCCTAGTTTCAAAAGTAGGGTTAGTATATACCTGTTGATAATGCCCCCCAGTCCCAATGTTGTACGGATTTGGGATATTATTTCCATTATTTCCAACTCCTAACCCAATGGGAATTGTAGTTGGAATACTATGATAAAAATTTTGATTTTGCCCAGAATTTTGGTTCCCAATTGGGACTCTATTAACTCCAGTAAAGACATTCTCAAAAGTTGGATTATCAATTGCCTGAGAGGAAGGTACTTCCGTAGTTGGATTTGCCACTCCACTGCTTTGCCCGGGATTAACGTTTACGTTAACTAGCACTTCGACCGTTGGTTGGCTTCGTACCACTGCAGCCTTAAACATGGCTGTCAACGTTTTAGCAATATCACTCTCTGGATCATTTAAAATCCTTGCACATTGTTGAATTAAATCTAATGATTCAATCTCTGAGCCATTCGGTTGGCTACTCTCTGGAATCCTTTGGTTTGGATTCACTGCATTCATCTCATTAGTATCATTTCCACCATTAGAATTGGCAGAGTTGTTATCATTACTGCCGTCAATTGGCGGTTGATTCCTAGTCTTCGGTGCCATTGCTTACTTCCAAATTAGTAACTAGCCCTCCTTCTAGCGCCAAAATTGTTACCAAAATTCTTGTTTTCTTTCCAATCGACGGAGAATCGACGGGAAAATTGTATCGTAAGCTTGCTGGAATGTGGGTGTGAAAAGTGGAGTTTGGTTCCTTGCCGTATTTCAGGACTTCTATGGAAACAAACAATGAAGTGGATGAAGTATGGAAGAAAATTAACAAAATGGACTTTATTAACCCTCAAAGTAGAAGAACAATCAATCGAGATGATTGAGTGAACGATTACAAGTTAATTCTACTCCTAGAAAAGAAAAGATAAAGGCCTGATTGGCGTTGTTTTTGTGTGTGTCCTTGAAACTGCTACTAACTTGTACTTAAATAGGCCTCCTTCAATTTGAATTTGAATCCTCCCTCCAATATGGCAGTTATTCCTTCATGTTATGCCTTTAAACAATTCCCACGAGCAGTGAAGCAAATAACTTCCACATTGTGGAACTGCTCCATGACTAAGCAAAACTGCTCCCTTAATCGTGGGGGTAACTGCACACATCTTCTTTTAACACCTGTAAGTGAATTCATCAGAAGAAACAAGTCCAAATAATGCTTAGTTGCATGTTAACGGAAATAAACCACATATTGGCCAATAAACGGGCCAATCGATGGAAGGGTAACGCATAAAACTTTGTCATAGTTTTATTTTACTTAATCAAGTTTCCGTAACTTAAACCCATAATATTAAGGTAAACCAAAGTCACCTTTCAATTTCCAATAATATCGTTCTTTTTCATGCCATGTGTCACTCAATCGACGAGGATAAGAAAAATCACAGATATGGAGCAAACAGCATCTTAAAAGAAACTGAAAAGATGATGAAAAAACGAGAAAAAAGAAAGAAAAGAATTTAGATAACCGAGAACTGCTTGACCAACCTCAACAAAAACAAGACTTGATAAGTTCGGTGAGCTTTCAAGTAAATATGGAAGCAATACCCAGCGAACACGATTGTTCACACCGAGCACTAACCTAGTCAAATTGTGAAACGTTGGAAGGTTGAGAAATTGATGCAGAAGGAATTCGAAAGACAGTTCGAAATTGTCCTCATCCGGTTCTTCCATATTGTCAAAGGAGTATAGCTCAAGAGTCTACAAGTGATAAAATGTCAGACTAGACGGTAAATTGAACACTGAAAAGTACGAAAGAGATCAAAGGAGCAAGTTATGGAATGTTTATCCGAACTTAAAAAGACCTCATCATTGGAGAGGGGCAAATACAGCAGATAAGAAAACTAACCTCTATACTACTACCCGAAATACAAAGAGTTTGAACATTAGAAATCCCTTGAAGAAGTTCGGTTATTGGAGTTCCGTAAATGTCCATGTCTCGAGTTTGGGAAGTCATTAATGTATAGTAGTCTTCTTCACGTAACTCAAAATCAAGACGAGCTTTGGCAAGAGAACTTAACGTGTGAATGCCATAGCCTTCAGCTACCAAACCAGAGTATTGAAAGGATACAAATGAGTTCGATCTTGTCCTCGTCTGAACTAACATGACAAAGAACATCATCGGGCCAGTAACAAGCTGGTTCTAGATATGAAACCACTAACCTCTTCAGTAAAGGAGCCGAAATTTTTAGAAGCCTAAAATCTCTCCCTCTGCATTTGATCAAGGATAAATCCTCGAGGACAGGGCAGCTAGAAATGAGCCTATAGGCTGAATCTCCATCCCTAAATACAGCTGAATGGAGGAGTGTCTTAAGATTCTGTAGACGAACTAAACTTGGAACAGGCAGAAAAAAACAATAACCCAATTTCAGTACCGCCAGTGTTTCGCAAGTAAAAAGGTCATCATGGAGCCAACGAGATGCCAACAGTGGAGGGATGTATATACCAAGTTGTCGAACATTACATGAAACTGCTGTCGTAACCCAGGATTTAACATGTGAAGCCTTGAAGCATGGAGAAACTCCTTCACAGCTGACGCGAAACCCGTCCAGGTTCGACCCGTCTTATGAAAGCAGCACATTTTGGACAAACTTAACGAACTCTTTTCACACCGACTACCACGGCCTTTTGAATCGAGAAACTCAATGTCCAGATCGGTAATTGACGTCCACATCAGCTTCCATTTCGTGGATAAAATGCTGGTTGCTACTGCATAATTTGTAGGAAGAAGAGAGAGAATACAAAAGATAATGTCTTCGGGTAAATTAAAAATCCTATCTTCCGCTTCATTGAGTTTCACTTCCTCAGAAAGCTTGCAGCTTATTGACGTTGAACCCATAACTTCTCTAGAGAAACAAATTAAACAGAATGAGAGACCAAGCTTAGGTGACAAAATCGATATTGCAAAATTCACATACGGCTAATTGCAAATGCAGCACGAAGAGTCATAGTCCTGTCTGTCTCTCATCATCCCTAATCGAAAGGGATACAAAAGCAATCCCCAAATTAATCCGATATCAGCCAATTAAAAGTGCAACAAGTAGAAACCCGTAAATTAATTTGGTTAAACTTAATAAAGCTATGAAGCGCGAATACGCCATAGGGGTACACCAACCATAAAACATCGAGAAATGTATGAATAAAAGTAGGGTACAAGTGCAAGTGCACATGGGCAGGATTTGATTTTCGTAAGCACTCATCTCCCAAGTTCCCTAGGACAAAGTAGATTACGATTAACGAATGACAACACAATACAAGTGTGGCTAGCTAGGACACGCTCTCGGTTTTTTTTTTTTTTTTTGAAACTACATGCTTCATTTTTTGATAACTGAAATGTCCAAGTCAGCTTAAGCACACTTCAATTAATCCCGGGAACTATTCTTGCCGCCCACTTGAAACTACCATGCTTTATGAGGGTAAAAACTACTGAATCATCACGACAGCCAAACAAACAGCCATATCAATGCCAAACAGAAGGATTAGACATACGAAACTGTCTTTGGCCACACAATGGAAACATATTCAAGACTCAAAAATACATTCTGGGGGTAGGAGAGAGAGAGAGAGAGAGAGCTGTGATCGGAGTTGAAGCACGTACCGAAAAGAAGACCAAGCTTTTTGGTGTTCTCGTTATTCTGGCTTACGGTGGGTTTACTTGTTTTATTGCTAATGGGTTTACTTGTTTTATTGCTAAGGTTTCATAAATGTAAATTCTTTCGGATGGGGTGGAAACCTCATGCTTTCTGTGGGCCTTACTGAACATTCACTATAATAATCTGACTCATTTATTTTGTAGGGCACAAAAATTTATATGTTCACATAAAAAATCAGTTTGATCGGACATCATGAACTATATCAAAATTTAAATTTTGATTTACAAAATCGACGGTTATGGATAGTATAACTTAAAATACACTATGATAAAATCATGTCGTCCGTTTTATAAACCAAAATTCAATTTTTGGCATAGCTACTGAGCTTCGATCAAGTTGATTTTTTGCATGAACATATTGATTTGCAGGTCCTACAAGATCAACGATTCAGATTATTACAAAAAATGCTTGATAGGGCCCAAAATAGGCCATGGCGGAAACCGTGGGGTTCCACCTCATCCAGACATAACACATCTTCTAAAAATTGGCATTTTTCCTGAATTACTATTTACTTGTATGAATCAAATCTTCAAAAAAAAATCTCTAATTTGAAATATCTAAAAAGTTATTGGAAGTATAAAAATTTATGACAATTTACTAATTCATCGAGCCAAATAAGACACGGCAAAATAATTTATTTTACGTTCTCAATTCTCTCAATTTATGTTTGCATTTTCACGTGTGTGAAAAAGTAGATCAATATTTCAGAAACACTAAATAAATGAATTCAATGGATTTCGAGCTTCATTAGTGCTTAGTATTTTTCTTGGGGCGATAAAGCGCATTTTGTTTTAGGAAAAAAAAAAGGTTCGTAATTTAGTAGACGCCAAGTCTCGAACTTGAGACTTTTGTGAACTTAGAACGAACAATCACCCAAGTGAGCCAGCTTGCATGTTCTAGGGGATTTAAAAAAGTGTGAAAGTGGTCGATAGAATGATGCTTTTTCTCTCCACTCAGATAGAGAACTGCCCTACTCAGTTTGGTTTATTTGCAAGTACATTTTGGATTTATTTTCGTAATTAGAATTATTTAGTTTTAAAACTCATCAAGACATTCAGAATGTCAAAATTCTTGTTGTTTGAATATCAATCAACACAAGCTCGCTCGCAACAGATTTATCTGTTGTGTCAAAAAAAAAAAAAAATTCAAGTAAAATGCATTATGTAGTCTTGTTAAGTAGTAACCGATCAATAAATAATTGATACGATTAATAGTTTGACAAAACCATAATATAAATAATTTCATTGATCGAAGTAAGCTCTTAAAATACAGCTGCAAATGAGTTGAGTCGAGCTCAGGGTGGAAGTGTCCAAACCTGTCCTGATCAAAAGTAGTCTAACTTGAGCTCAGCTTGTTTTTGCGAAGTGTTCGAATTGGGTTTGTTTGCTACAATGAATTTATAATGAGCAAGGGGAGTTACAAAAAACTCGAACTCAGCTCGCTCACCAAACAAGCTCTTATAAATTTAGTTCAAGCTCGCCTCAATTATCAAGCAATCAAGCCAAGACAAACCTAAGATGAGCAAAGTCTCGAGCTGCTCACGAAACATCAATGAATTGTTTGCAACCCGTGAAAGACCTACAAATTAGCTAATAGAAGTACTCCCTCCGTCCCTTTTTTTGTGTCCAGTATTCCATTTTGGGGCTGTCCCTTAATAAGTGTCCATTTTGTAAAGTTAGGAGGGTAAAAGTTAGTGTATTGTCTATTTTGTCCCTAAAAGTAGATTTTATTTTGAAAAGTTAGTGAGTAAAAGTGTAATGATGATGGGTAAGTAGGAAAAGTGGAGGAAAAAGTTGATGTGAAAGGTGTAATGATGATGTCTTTTTAATAAGTTGGAGTTTCGAAACAGGACACTTAAAAAGGGACGGAGGGAGTATTATTTAACACCACCCCGTGCAGTTCGTTTGAAAGGGGACCAAGTATCTGTTTTTCTACATTGGGAACAAAATTTTACTGTAAAACATGACTCTGAACTCAAACTATATATATTCGGTCAATGTACGTGGACTCACATATATCAGACAAAACAACACCCAAGCTAATTTATCTGTTAAACAAAACAACCAAAGTAAGAACAGAGAGAGACAAGGTTCTCTATTTGCAGATTGCTTTAAAAGATGACAAAAATCGAAGAGTTGAGAGGGATGGAGCGATGGAAACAAAAATGCTATAAATGTACAAAGTCGTGTCCAACTTTCCGAAGTGGCAGTCCAGATCATTAAGCTGCAGTCAAATTACAAGTGTTAAATTGACGGGAATTAATCCCCAATCGAAGGGACATCATTTGTTTATCGGCCATTCAACTGACAAGAAAAACTTCATATTTGAAACTTATTTCAAGTAAAAAAACAAGCACCAATGTATGTAAGATTATTTTAAACTGATGATGCCTAAAAGAAAATAATAACACATTGGCCATAGCAGAATAATAAGAGGGTAAAAAAACAATTTACCTGCTTAATTGCCTACATGAAGCCTGAATTCAAAGGATCCAGAGATCTTGCATAAATAGCTCAAACACCCGTCATAACTAACATTATTTTGTGCCAGTCGTGCAGAGCAAGCAAATTAGTACAAACTTTCAAGATCCCGAAAGAGGGAAGACACAACACTGTAACTATAATGGACAACAAAGAATCTTGCAGCAGGGTTCATGAACTAGAGAGGAGATCATAGCAGAGTAAACAAATGATAGAAACATCAGTAAAGTAAGCTTCCATCCAGAAAATCACATTGCAAATGGTATCATTTGGATACCAAACGGCCAGTCTCTTCAATTATCTGTATGTCTAGTAATAGCAGCATGCAAGTGTTCAAACTCTTGTGGATGTATTCAAATAGATTTGGACATCATGTGCATGATTAACTACAAAGACTTTTTGCCCAATTAGTTATACATAAACAATGCTGCTTTCAATTTCGTGATCTCCAAATAAAAACTTCGGATATACTATTTACCAAGGAAAAAAGACATTCAAGAAGAAAAAAAAGGACGCCCAACTCTATTAAAGAAGAAACATATGCAGAGTTTAACAATTACAGTGTAACATCATGAAACATTAGGAGTACAGGACATCTATCTGTTCATTAAAGAGGTCAATGCTAACATGAAACTCACTTCCCGGGCAGCCGATACAGAACATCAGAAATCCATTACATACCACTCAATTACGTATCCATATTTTAAGTATAAAAAACTCAAGACATGGTATTTTATCCCTTGGCACTTGTTTCTGAATAAATGCCGCAGAAAAAGGAAACAACGAGGGAGAAAGAGAGAGGAAGGACGTCCAGGGTTCACTACAAATTTCAAGTCCTCAAAATACAAATCATGCCACAAACATACCAAGTTATGTCAGGATGAGAACAAAAACCAAACAGGGGAACATTCTCTTAACTAGAGTGTACAAATGGACCAATTTCTGCAGTGTTGATGCCTATCTTTCCATGGGATACCAAAACAAAGTTTTTCCCTCAAGTTTCAAACACTACAGCATGACATGAGGACAATTCTTAAGAGTTCCCCCCATACCAAAGTTACGGTAGGATGAGAACAAAAACCAAACAGTGGAGCATTTTCTTAACTAGAGTGTAGAGAAGGACCAATTTCTGCAGTGTTGACGCCTATCTTTCCATGGGATACCTAAACAAAGTTTTTTCCTCGAGTTTCATAAACCCCTGGTAGATTACCAAAAGAATGGCACACAAGTGCCACATGAGGGTTTCTTACAAGTGTAAGTGGCCACCCAGCACCCGGTAATGGAAAATGACAGACCAATGTGGTGTTGGGTAACGTAGGAGGTTCAAAGTGTATTTATCCCTTTTCAGAATATAAGCCTCACATAAAAATATTTTTAACATTCAACAAAGACACATAAAAATAAAAAATAAAAAAAAACTAAAATGCTGTAGTATTCAACTATTCATACATATTTGTTCTCATAAAATATATATATTTCACGCCATTTGTGTTTTCACCTGAAAAGCTTTTCATGTAATTAATCATGTGTTTGAGAATGTATTTTTTTTTATGCGGGAGGATCATTATTTAACAACTTAAGATAAGATTTACCAGCAAAAAAGACCATCTAGTGGAAAACTATTTATCAAATAGATGAATAACAAACACCAAAAGAATTTGACCTTACAAATTTATAGTTTAACCTCAAGCAAAATTACGGACAAAAGGCAAATCTCAAAGGAAGAGGTCAATGGTAAAGCGGAAACTTGCTCCTAAAGTTGACATGGGACATCATAAATCCTTCCATGTCACTTGCACAAGCATCCATAATCTGACTACTACAAATCAATCCCTTATTAAAGTTTGGGACAAAGCCTTACTATCCTCCCTTGGCACAAGACTCTGAATCATTTTCAAAAAATTGCTATCCTCACCATCAACTGTAAGTAAATCCGCCACTATGGTCAAGGTAGATGCATCTGGTTTGAAATTCCTGTTGATTATTTCTTGCAGAAGGATCTTAACCTTATGTATGTCTCCCCTCTTCAGGAATGCCCGAACAACAATATTGTAAGTAACCTCATTTGGTGGGCACCCATCTCCCTCCATTTGCAAGAGTAACTCCACAGCTTCATCTAGCAGGGCCTCCTTACAAAGTCCACTAATCATCGTGTTGTAAATCTTAACATCAGGTTTCAAACCTTTAGCTAAAAAGGTACTAAAAAGTTTTCGACCATCTTCAATCTTCCCTGCTTTGCACAACCCATTAATGATGATAAGATAAATAACTATATCAGGAACTATTCCTTGATCTTGCATTGAACGAAACACCTCTAATGCCTTGCCAAGTTTTTGGTTCTTAAAGAATCCATCTAACAAGATTCTGTAAGTTACAATGTCAGGATTTTGACCGCTACACATCATCTCGTGAAACATATGATCTGCTGCATTGCACCTCCCTATGCGTAACAACCCCTTTAACAAAGTGTTGTAAGTAGATGTAGTAGGTTTTAACCCTTTATGCGACATTTCTCTAAAGAGATCCATGGCCTCGCCTATATTCATCTTATTGCAAAAACCATTGATTAGAATATTATAGCTACGGATATCATGTTCAAGGCCCTTATCAACTAGGGAGTTGAACAATTCTTTTGCTTTCTTCATGTGACCTTGCAAACAATATCCGTCCATCATTGTACTATAACTAATAACATTGGGTTCCTCACCTCTTCGGATCATGATCTGGAGTATGCCCTCGGCTTCTTCGGTCCTTCCCTCCATGCAAAGTGCATTTATCAACATATTGAAGGTTACAACATTAGGGGAAATATTTTGCTCCATCATGTCACTCAATATTCTTGCGGCATCCTTCGCTCGACCTGATTTGCATAACCCGTCAACCAAAGAGCTGTAGGTGACCACACCAGGCATAATATCCCACTCTCTCATCTCTGATAAGAGGGTCAAAGCATCATCTATGTTCCCGTCCTTACAAAGGTTGTCGATGATTGTGCTATACATCACAACATTAGGCCTATAGTTGCATTGCTGCATATTCCTCAGCAACTGTATAGCCATTGTAGTGTCTCCTACTTTACAAAGTCCTTTTATGATTGTTGCATACATGATTTCATTAGGTTCGATGTCTCCATATTTCATCAACCTTCTGAATAAATTCACACCCTCAGAAGTCTTACCTACTAGAACATACCCGTTTATCAGAGTGTTGAAGGTAGACACCTTCGGAGTACAACCACATTTAAAGAAGATACCCAAAATAGCAAACCCAAAATCCACTTGATTCAAGCGGCAAAAACAATTCATCAAAATATTCAGCGTATATTCATCGATTGGAAGACCCAACTCGCGGATTTCTTTATATAGAGAAATGACGGACGAATATTCCTTCATCTTGGCAACAGCAGTTAACAGCTGAGTGAAATTGATCACAGAAGGAAGAGGTCGAAATCGGGCCATTTGATGGAACAAACTAAAAGCATGGTCGAGCCTATCAAAACCCGTTTTAGATTTCTCCGACAACAACTTCTGCAGTTGCTGCCGGTTGGTAATTGCATTGACATCAGTGGGATTAGGGTTTGTTGAAAAATGGGTAGTATGAAACAAGAGTGTATGATGATAGACAAATGGGTTACCTTTCCGATAGTTATTACGTGCTGTCGTTGTTGGGCCGAAAATCGAAGCAACAGAAGCGATTATTCTTGGCATCTTGATGATAAAAACAGTTCCTTTTGGAGGAAGTGAGTGAGAATGAATTGGTGAAAAACAGAGGGGAATATTGAGAGGAAAACTACTGTTGGTTTGGAAAATGATTAGCTTAATTTAAAATCACTGTGTACTTTTTTAAATCTATCTCTCTCTCTCTACTCAGCAGCAGAAATTCTACAGTAACCGATCGGGAAATCCCGATCGGAATCCCGATGCCCCGCCAGGCACTCTCCGGCCACCAGATGACCGATCCGATCCGTCCAATAATTCTAAAAAGAAAAACTGAGTGGGCTTACGTGAGAAGAAATGGCATCCGACATGTGTAAGTGGCCGATTCAAGCACTCCTTTTCTGGCCGATCCAAACACTCCGTTTTTGGCCGATCCAAACACAAAAATGGAGTGCTTGGATCGGCCACTTACACACTTTGGATGCCATTTATTCTCATGCAAGCCCACTCGGTTTTTTTTTTTAGAATTATTGGACGGATCGGATCGGCCACCGGATGGCCGGAGCATACCCGGAGGGGCGTCGGGTTCCGATCGGGATTTCCCGATCGGTAACTGTAGACTTACTCAGCTGTCTTAAGATTCTTAAGAGCAAGTCCACGTATTGGGTAATAAATTTATCAAATATTATTTTCGAAAAATGTTTTAGCACTCTCTTTTTTCTTCGTTAACACTCTCTCTTTTTTCACGTAAATTACCAATTGTCCCTTTATATGAGTGACTACAGAGATAAGGGTAGTTTAGTAATTTCACATGAATAAAAAGATACAAAGAGAGTGTCAATGGAGAAAATAGGAGTGTGAAAATTATTTTTTTTTATTTTTTTGTTTAGCTGCATTTTTTTTTTTGTTATACGTCAAAAGCATTTAGGCCCCGTTCCAGGTTTTTACTAAACCTTCTTTTTGAAAAACAAGGTAATTCCAAAACCAAAAATCATGTATTTATGCAAATAATTTTTCTATTAATATAAATATTATTTTATAGATCTCATAAAAATCTTTTAAAACGGTGCAAAAAAAATTAAAATTTATTTTTTATTTTTATTATATTTGAGTTTGAAATTACCTCTTTTTTTTTAAAAGAAGGTTTAAAAAGAAACTGAAATACCACCTTATGCTATCCAAACCCTTTCCCAATACCTAACAACGGTATCAACTTCTTCCTAAAATTTGAACCCACAACTTCACTGTCATAAATTGGGGCTAAGTGTCGCAGTTGGCTAACTACAATTTCAAGACACTAAATAATGCCTAATATCGTTGCACTGGATAGGTGTCATTCTGATACAATCTCAAATCTAACTTATTTAAACTCATTTCATTATTCAATGTTGATCAATTGAGTTGAATAATGAGTGAACGCGGAGGGACATGAGCCGCAATGGCTAGTTGACCATCTACATTATGAAAAAAATAAATAAATAATTCCTTCTAAGGGTTTGTTCACTTTTAAGTTAGAACTCCCATTTGATTGCTTGGATCAGTTATAGAATTACATTCCCAATTTTGAGGGAGGGCATTGACAGCATTTGAATGCTAGTAAACGTTGATGGACTGATTATGGAAATTCAGTAGATAGGCCAAACATTCAACAGAAATGAAGAGATCATTCATGAGATAGAGAGAAGAAAGGAGATGTGTCACTCATATGTTCGTTTTTTAACTAAATTCTCGATGTTTCTGAACACTACAACTACCCCCCTTACATCCAATCCAAAAGCTTTGCTTTGTTTGGATTGGATTGGAATTTGAAATTTTTTTTAAAAAATAGTAAGAGTAATAAGTGAAGAGAGATAGTTAGAGAGAGAAATGTCGAAAGTAAGAAATTTTTTTTTTAAGTTACAAAGAGAACAAAGCATAAGGTATTAGGTGGATAGGTCCCGACATCATATTAACGTCTTCATACCTTACCCACATTACTTGAAAAATACTTCAAACTAACGTTCACTAACAATTACATAAGACCCCCGGTAGATAACCAAAAGAATGACACACAAGTGCCACATGAGGGTTTCACTTATCTCAAGTAACAGCAGGCTTACAAGTGTAAGTGGCCACCCTCCACCCGGTAATGGAAAATGACAGACCAATGTGGTATTGGGTAAAGTAGGAGGTTCAAAGTGTATTTATCCCTTTTATTAAGAAAATAAGCCTCCCATAACAATATTTTTAACATTAAAAAAAGATGCATAAAAAAACAAGGGCGCGACTATTCGCAACCCTTTATTTTCTCCCATAGCCCACTACATTTCGGTAAATGGTGTGTTGAAAATCATACATAAAATTTCGGTAAATAGCTGTTGAAAACAAGATTATATTTCGATAATTACATATCGAAAATATGTTCAACTTTCGGTAAACAACTGTCGAACATACATTTTTGATAAATAGCTTTTGAAAAAAATATTATATTTCGGTAATTGGATGCTGAAAATATATCTCAATTTCGGTAACTAACTGTCGAATATAATTGAAAATTTTTAACGGGCTATGAGAGAAAATAAAGGACAGCGAATACCAGCGCCCAAAAACAAAAATACTGAAGTATTCAACTGTTCATACACATTTGTGCTCATAAATATAAATTTCACACCGTTTGTGTTTTCACCTGAATAGCTTTTCACGTAATTAGTCATATGTTTGACAAAAAGAAAATTTACGCAGGAGAATCATCATTTAACAACTTAACATAAGATTTGTTAAGGAATTGAATCCCACATTGCTTGGAAGTGGAATGGATGATCACTTAATAACATCTGGGACCTCTCCACTCATTGTCAATTGATTTTGAGATGGATATAAAGTTTCCATATGGTATCAGAGCGGGACCCGTTCTACCCCACATTTTATAAAAATTCACAATCCACACCCCGCGATGACAGACCAGTGAAAATGCTGCACGATGATAGGACCAAAAAAGTGGCCACACGTGACAGACCTCAAACGCGACTGCACGTGAAGGGGGATGTCAAGGAATTGAATCCCACATTGCTTGAGAGTGGAATGGGTGATCACTTAATAACATCTGGGATCTCTCCACTCATTACCAATTTATTTTGAGATGGATATAAAGTTTACATAACGTAGAGTTAAATAGAGAAACAACCCAACCCGCAAATGATAGGATCTATTAAAAAAAAAAATTTCAATCAGATGGAAGTAGAGTCCTGATCGTCCCAGCCCCATGGCATCATGTGTTTAATTGGCCCAGTTTTCTTTCATTTTCCCACAAAACAAACAGAGCAAGAGAGACTAAAAAATGCAAATCAAGGCAGGAGGAAAATGCAAAGTTTGCTTTCGTTGAGAGTTGAACTCAAGACCTCCCGCTTACTAAACGGGTGCTCTAACCAACTGAGCTACGAAAGCTCTCGTGCCTAGGAAATCTGAAAGAAAATATAAATAAACGTAATTTAATACAGAAGGGCATAACAGAGAAAATAAATAAGTTTAGAGCAAAGCACACAGTACCTGTGAAAAGAATGTTTGCTGCCATTGACACGGGGAGATGAGTTTATGTATCACCAAGGGCGAATGAGTCCGAACAGCTGTCCTATCCAAGTTTCAAATTTTCTTTATAATTGTAGTAGTTTTTAAAACTATATAGGATGGCCATCGCCGTGTCCAACGTTTTCCTATGAAATCTAACACCCACCCATCCAGGCTCTATTAATATAAAATGGTATCATACATAAAGAAAGAGCGTTGAATGATTATGACTTTTATATAGTGATAGAGAACACTAACACTAGGTTCTATATTTTTTCTATCAAGATTGATATTGATGCACAATGTGCATTTATGTGGTTATTTATGATCATAGTTTTGTAGTTGAATAGATTGATAAGAAAATTGTACACACCATAATAGTTTCAATAGTTTTTTTAACAAATGACAACACGAGTGACACCATTTTTTCATGTACCAACTTTTTGTTGTGTCAGCCCAACATTCGAAGTCATTCAATGAACGAGAGTTCACATACATCGAACGTCATTAAACATAATGGTGTTTAAAGTTGTGTTTCTTGATTTTTGGAAAAAATAAACAAGCAAATAGTGAGCTCAACAAGGGTAGTTTACGAGCCCTGTTCCGCTAAGAAAAATAAGTACTTATTTTTTGAATAAAATGTGATATATTATAAAAGAATGACTTGTCTAGTAAAAGAAAAAATAAGTACTTAAAAAGTAAAAAGCTTAACGGAGCGGGGTTACCCTTATTATTTTTATATACAAAGGCTTTTGTAATTGAAAGGTTTGAACAGTGTAAGGTGGTCAAACGTGGTCTTTTGCAGCTCAAGACAAATTTGAAAACGTGTGATAGTACAAGGAGGCAAAATTTAATTAAGCCTTACTTCTACAATTGTTTATAATTCCATTACTCATCATTTTTAATAAAAGAATTGATTTTGTCACTTCATTTTTTTTTAATCTTCTTTCTATTTGAAATTAAGATAATACCCTCTAAAGTGGATGAACACTAACAAAATAAAGAGTAATTTTGCTAATTTTATATAAGATAAAGAACAAAAAGTAAAGTGCCAAAATCACTTTTTCTTTTAACAATTTCATTTAGGAAAGTGATATTCGCTCTCCATTTTTTACTGATGGTGCTTCAATTTTGACGTGATTTTTATTGATGAAACTTCAATTTTAACTTGAAATTTTTTCACGTCAAAATTAAAGTGTCATCAATAAAAAAAAGTAAAACGCGAAAATCAATTTCCTTTTATTTACTAGAGTAAATAATTTCTGTGTCTCTCAAATGCTCTCTCCTCGGATTTTCCTTTTCCTTTCCACTGAGGAGAGAGAAAATGTTTTACCAGGTCAATCCGGGCTGCTAAACACGACACCCCCATACGTCACCGTTTTAATCTCACCATATAACACACGCTGCCGTATCGACCACTTCCACACCAACGTTTACTTCCTCCTCTCTTTCCTCACTCCATTCCTTCGAGTAGATTTCAGTATCTCTCTGTCTCTCTCTAACCTTCTCCACCATCTCTCTCTCTCTCTCTCTCTCTCTCTCTCTACAATCATGGACTACATATAGATACATATGTGGTACACACGCTTCCCCTTCAACCAGCAAACATTGACCCAACAAATCCTCTCAAAAACCCTCAGTTCGAATCTCCTTAACTTGCTCAAAATTCCAAGATCTGTTCGTTTCAACCCTAGATTCCACCAACCCAGGTCAGATCTCGTCAAATCACTCTATATCCGTACGTTTTTCCCACTGATTTCAAGTTTTTAGCGCTTGTTTTATAGTTTTCAACGGTTAAATAACGACGGAAAAAGTTTCAACTTGCATCGAAAAAATTTCTCGAGTCAACTAGGGTTTTGTTTTGATCTGTTTTAAAGTTACTGCAGATCCTGTTCTAATTAAACTAGGGTTTTTGAGCAGAGGACTTTGTTTGCAAAGATTGATTACCGAATATGTCGGAGTTGGCCAAGAGCGATTCGATTCAAATCCGTGAGGTGTGGAAAGAAAATCTTGATGAGGAGTTTGCTTTGATTCGCGATATCGTTGATGATTACCCATTTATCGCGATGGATACGGAGTTTCCAGGCGTTGTTCTTCGCCCGGTAGGGGCTTTTAAGAATATTAACGACTATAACTACCAGACCTTGAAGGACAATGTTGACATGTTGAAGTTGATTCAGTTGGGTCTTACTTTCTCGGACGAGAATGGGAACTTGCCCACTTGTGGGACGGATAAGTACTGCATTTGGCAGTTCAATTTCCGCGAGTTTAGCGTGAGCGAGGATATTTTCGCAAATGATTCGATTGAGATGTTGAGGCAGTGTGGTATTGATTTCAAGAAGAATAATGAGATGGGTATCGATGCCAGCCGGTTTGGCGAGCTTTTGATGTCTTCGGGGATTGTTTTGAATGATAATGTGCATTGGGTGACGTTTCACAGTGGCTATGATTTTGGGTATTTGCTGAAGTTATTGACTTGCAGGGATTTACCTGATACGCAAGCTGGGTTCTTTGACCTTATCAATATGTACTTCCCGGTGTTGTACGATATCAAGCATTTGATGAAGTTTTGCAATAGTCTTCACGGTGGGTTGAACAAGCTTGCGGAGCTTTTGGAGGTTGAGAGGATTGGCATTTGCCATCAAGCAGGTTCGGATAGTTTACTCACTTCTTGTGCATTTAAGAAGTTGAAAGACAACTTCTTTAACGGCTCCGCAGAGAAATATGCAGGCGTTCTGTACGGCCTTGGTGTTGAGAATGGTTCGGAAAATAAATGATTGGCAAACCTTTGAATGCTTGTTTGACCAGTTAGGCATGAGTTTCCCATTTCCATCTGTATACAATTGGCAGAAAGTTGTTGCTTCTTAACTTTCCTTGATTGCTTTGTACTTTTTTCTGATTTTATGTGTAACTCAACCCTGAGTGGGTGGTGTAGCTTGAGTGATGTAAATTATCACATTTCAATAACAATCTTAACGTTTAGCAACTTCTTTTCCTATGATTTTCATTCTATGGTCTCCAGTTTTGGTGTTTTGCCATGGTAATAGCATGTGTTTTGTCATCATAATAGACTCAAAGTAGTTGCAGAGATTTATGGGTGCACATTTCTATTGCTATCTTGACACAACTGCGTAAATTTGGTGGTTTCATAGAGTGGCGACTTTGAGGGATTTGGAGTGGAGTGGTTAGTTTCGTTAGAGGCTCTATGCTACGACCTTTTCTAAGAAACCTAGTCTTGATAAGGGATTTGACCTATCATGGAGTCATTTATTCTTCTAGCGCCATTTGCTGGATGTTGAAAATGGCTTAAGATCGTGCAAGTTGAGCCTTTCTACCTGTCGAAACAAAGAAAAAATCATCCAAGGTGGATCTTTCTAATGTACATTAAAAAGAGAAAGGATGGTGGGTTAAAATGGAGAAAGTGGTTAGATGGTGTATCTTTACAATTTATGTTCCCTGTCTGGGGGAATGGCACTCCTTCTAACTTCTTCATCTCTCAAGTGTTTCTTGTTTTTTCCCCATAAGTTCTTCATCTCTCGAGTTTTGAATTTGATAATATGAAGAATTGTCTTTTTGGATTTCCTTTGGCCATTTTCTTGGACCATCAACATCTCTTGTGCTGTGTCTCATGTATTCTGGATCGGTATAAATTTGGTGGCTAGAGATCCAAGATCAGGTTATTTTCACAACAAAGAAAAGACAAAATGATGAGTTTAGTGGGAAGATATTTTATTGCCTTTTATAGTGTTTTTGAAGAAGCTCCATTCTCCGTATTTAGAAATATTTCCTTACCAACCATTTACTCTAACTTCTAACTAGATTTTGCGCGCACGTAGTATATTTTTTTATTGCTGCAAGTTTATCACGCACGTACTAGAACATTTCCACTGTTTCTCTGCTGAGATTAATGTGAGAGGCCTGTGCTCAACATTCACAAAGGCGGTTAGTAAGTGAAAATTCCTTTGGCTAAAAAGCTAATTTATGAAAAAAGGGAATTTCTTATGTACTTTTGGTTTTTGCATTTAGGATGGTGAAGGAGATTTATAATATGTATTCAATTCTTATTTTAGAACAATTATGGTATAGTTTCAGTTAAACCACATTGCATTACATCCTTTAGGAGGCTCCATCGTTTGAGAATCCTTGCACTGCCTGATACCTTGGTTTTTTCATCCTTAAAAGTACTTTGATATTGTTTGAAACTAATGTTTAAAACCTGTGTATGATGGTTGCATCCATTTCAATGCTTTTCTTTAGTTACTACTTATCAGGTAAAAGAGCCACTGAGTATCCTTACCAAAGGATTCCGGTAGAAGGACATGGAAAAGTTGAATTGCAAAGATAAGGATTCAGGTAGAAGGACATGGAAACGTTCAATTGCAAAGAAGATTTGGATTAAGGATGACAATTTGCAAAATCAGAAGATGTGAGGACACAGTTTGCTTTCGGCGGGCAGAGCACTTATTCTAGGGTCAATTGATATGTTCTCTTAACATTTGCAGGTTACTCCACCCCTTGTCTGTGTTTCCTTGTTGAGGTGTGCATGTACATCTAAGGTAGGCCTTCTTGTTCTTCCCCACAGGCCACGGTAATAAGAATTAGGTTGCTAATGTAACTGTTGTGCTGCAAATTCAATTGGCTGTTTCTTTAGATAAACATCGCTGTTTTACTGTACTTTTCTGTTTGTATCCAGTCTGCATGTTCCTGTTTCCAGTCCTTGGAGACTATACATATGAGTTACAACATGCAGGATTTTGTTGTTTAACTACCGGCTTTAATTGGTTGATGCCAATGGCGGGTATGTATAATTCATGTTGAGCTCTTAGGTGTTTGGTTTACTGGAACTTCCTCAGTTTTGATTCTCTGTAGTAATTGATTTTTCAGGAATATCAGTATTGCACACATAGCTTGACAGTATAGTGTTATGCTTGTATTGGTTGACAGTATTGAATCGGAACACATATGTGGCAAAACTGATATGCCTGGTCGTTTCACAAATTTCTCTTGATAAAACTCTTTATTGGAAACTCCAATGTATGCCATCATTTCCCCCACTTTTGTTGCTTTTTACGGACGACTAGGTCTCCATTATCTGTTGGTGGAGCACATAGTAGCTCTTATATTTCTATGTTCCATCCACAAGGATCAACAGAGATGGTTGCCAGGCATCTAGTCAAAGGCTAAAGGTTACAAGTATGCTAAGCTACAATTTTTGTTTTTTTCCTGTTTTCTTGTGATGCCATGTCCATTGTTTCCTGACCTATTTTGGCATGTTTTTTGGTCATTTCTTTTGGTTTGTGCATTAGCAACTCTGTTTGAGGATTGGCGAGCACATGATTGGTTGGGTCATGTGTCCCAACCTAGTTAGGATGTACTTTTGCAATAATGCTTTTTCCCCTCCTCTGGGTTTCAATTCCGCCGGTTTCCTTGATCATATTAGCATGTCATCGAAGAATATGATTATATTTTCTGTGATGTGTTAAGAATATCTTTGACCTGCTATCTTAGACATTCGGACCAATGTAAGCAATTGAATGACTTTTGAATTGGACACGTTCACTGGGGAGGGTTCAATCTACCTTTTTGCATCAAGTCTCCTACAAAAGTAGGACTGTAGGAGCCATTTAAGATTACTTTCGGGAAGGTTCATTACTTGAAGACAATCTTGCGGTTTTGCATAAAGACATGGTGAGCTTCTAAAATTTCTGAGTTGTTAACCATGTTTTCATGATATAACCAGAGTACCCCTCAGGCTTCATAGACAACACAATGCCAGTTGCCATCATATTCCTCAAGGCACTCTTTCTTTATGCTATACTTGAACAAAATTTGACATATTATCTAACTTGTAAGTGTTCACTAACCTTAGAAAGTCAAGGTAGTCCTATTATTCACACATGTTGAATATTTGAGATGTTCTAGATACTTGTGCCATATTGTAAGACCTGTGTTCATTCTCATGAATTAGTGCTTCATTATGTGTACCCAGGGCCATTCCTCGGCACTACTCTACCTATCGCGGAGCTATGTTTGTAGCTATTCAACGAGCCAGCAGTGGCAAGGAATATCTTGCTTAACATCCCACGTTTTGAAAAATTGATTATCTGCTTCATCTTAAAAGCAAGCGTCCTCTATCTCTATTTCACCACAGAAAACCCAAATATACAAAGCTCTTCACGAAGAAATTGTCTGGATTATTTTGATTGATGACTGGTTATAGCGACTCTTGATGCATTCGGTGTCCTTTTTGCAGCTTTAACTGTCAATTAATTGCCATTTAGTTCTGGTGAAGTTATGACTTCGTTTCTAGAATTTCTGAATTTCCACCTAGCTTGAATTATTTCTTGTTGCCTTTTTTTTTTTTTGATTGATCGGAATAGAATTATTTCTTGTTGCCTGAGAATGTATGTTTGTGAAGTCAATGATTCCCTCATACCAGATGGACGTATAAACCAATTTCTCATGGCATTATGTCGCTCCATTTTTTGATGGTAATTTGATGGATTTTGGTTATGCCTATTGCAAATATCCTAGTTGTTCGCTTAAGAATCCTTCACTTTGCTAACTGTTGGTTTGGGGTAATTGATCCGTTCAAACAGGTATTCCGAAAGCTTCAGTTTGTTTCATTGTTTACCGACTTTGAGTCGATGTTTCATACTCACAGAGGATGAATAGGACATGGGATGGCCTCAACTGTTTAAAGTTTGACCTATAATGTGTCACCCTTGATTCGGTATTTTCGTTTGAAGGACCTTTTATCAAGTTTTTGTAAGGCTCGTCATACTGTCGTTATCTTAGAGGAGGTAGTTTAAAGTTTGATCTCAATAGTTTTTGGATGGCCTCAACAGTTTAAAGTTTGACCTGTAATGTTCTTATGCTAGTTAGTTTTTTCCTAGTGTTTTAGTTATGTTCTTCAATCATTGCTTTCTCAATTTTTCCCGTTTAATGCAGGATCTGGGGACTGAGGATGCAAATTTTCTTTCTTCAAATAGAGAAGTTGTCTTGATAGTTAACTTAAAAGTCCGAAGTGAATTCCGCCTTCTAGCTCAATTGATTTTGATCAGTAAGGTTGACTATCCTTGTGGTGGATCAAGTTCTGGATTTTGCTGTTCGGTTCTCAAGCTAGATGCCATTCCGGTGGACATTTCAGATGGACTTAAAAGAGGCTCCCCGAACCTAGATGCCATTCTGGTGGACATTTCAGATAGACTAAAAAGAGGCTCCCATAGTCAGGGACTTGGTTTTCGTTGTTGGCAATCATGGTCCATTGTTTTCCTGCCGAGCGGGATTGTTTCTTTGCCATCCAGATTTCCTTAGGAGTTTGAATGGATCAGGGTATCAAGGTGATTCAAAAGAAGCCACTACTTCTGGAGGACTGCGGCAAAACAAGATACATACCAAGTTCTTGCCTTTGTGGAACTCAAATTTGGTTGGATTTAGTGTCCGAGCAAGGAAGGATTAAAGTAAGTGTCCAATTGACATGTTTTCGGTGCAAACAACTTACATGACCAATTTCTTAGTTAGACGTTTCAATGTTGCTCCGTCAGCTCAAAACCAAAACATCAATAGCACAAAGGGCGATAGGAGGCAAGGTATAAGTTGCCGTATCCCGTCTGGACCTATGCATGGGGTCACGGTCTTCTTCTTTTTTCTCCAACAAAAATTTGGAAACCCATAAGTACATGCGAGAGAGCCTAAAATGTTGGCTCACAACTAGTATTCAAAAAGGGAAAAACAAAAAAGATTTTCACTCCACCCCCTTATAAATGCACTCCCAAACTCGTTTTTTAGTGTTTGTGCTAAAATCATTCCCAAAAAAATTAAGGGTGAGTTCACGCTAATATTTTGGATATTTTTTGTATCGGTTCTTTTGTTGTCTTTTTTGAATTTTGGTTAAATTCATGTTCTAGTTTTACGATTAATCATCCGTCTCAATAAGAGAAGTCTAAAAAAAAATTATGGCTAAGAGAAAGAAAAAAAAAGTTCACTAAAATACCAAACAACTCATATTTTTTGTCTAGAGTATCATCTTATATTAATTTTTTCGACTTTGGTTCACATTACGGAAAGTTAGACAAAAATTAAGAAAAAGTAAGTTGTAGTAGGAGTAATAAAAAAATACTGAAGACAAAATATTAGCTTGAACTCATCTATAGGAACTGGTCATTTAAAATGTATGTGCGTGAGGAGTCTGAGGACTAATTTTAGAACTTTGTATTGAAATGGGGAACATGTTCCTCTAATCTCATTATGAAGTCTCCATCCTTATTTAACGGTCTCTCATTTTATTCTAATCGGATAAAAAATAATTTATATTTTCAAATTGGTAATAAATTTTATATGCAACATGAATGTTGTTTGATAGAGCTCAATTAGTTCTATTAGACAGTATTTTTAAATTCACATAAATATAATATATTATTTAATATAAACAATTGAAAATGACACAACTCTCAAAAACACTGTTAAATTGGCACAGGGGGAGTTTATGATGCAACCTCAGAAACTGAAATGTTATGGTTAGGGCTATAAATGAACTGAGTCGTTTGCGAACTGTTCGAGACTTGGCTCGGCAATGACTCGTTCGAATTTGACTCGTCTACTAAATGAACTGAATCCAAACCTTAATTTTTGGCTCGTTCCATAAATTAGCCAAACTTGAGCCTAACAGTATTCGGCTCAATTAGGCTCCCGAACTTGGGGTTAAAATATAATTATTAATACTTTGGGGGTCTATCTATTAACATCATATATTTTAATGGTATGTGTATAATTTAAGTATTACTTTTACTACTTCAGTATACCGCCGAATAGTCGATACAAAAAGTTCTTCTCAGCCGCTCCTCAACCACTGCCTCTCTCCGGCCTCCGCCACATCCCTCTCTCTCCAAAATAATCAAGCACTCTCGTCTCTCCATTACACCTCTCTCTCAAAAAAAAAAAAATCACCAGATTTGTTGCCCATACAGAAGTTGTATCACCTCCAGCAGATCCACCTCTCTAGGCAAGGTTTTTATTGGAAAAGTAGCACCATTTTCGAAACCCTAGTTACTTCAAATGATTTTGAATTTGATGTTTTGTATTGGTTTCTGGTTGGTTAGGTTGTGGTGAGGATTAGACCGGCTAATGGTCACGAAAGAGAAGGGGATCGGTTGGTTACGAAGGTCTCCGATAACCGTTGGAGATAGAAAGTTTACCTGTGATTCTGTAACAGTCATGATTTTTTTGTTTTTTATCAATTTTTTGTCATATGTGTGTGATTTGTGATTTGGAATTGGGAAATTGTGTTGTTTTTTTCCTAATTATTTTGGTCATATATATGCATGATTTGTGATTTGGAACAGGGAAAAAAAGGTTCTCCATTAATGTAGCCTCATTCCCAAATGGTGGTTTCAAAGCTAGGCGCCTTGTTGAATAACCCATTAACACTCAACCAAGCAAACCAAATCCATGCACTCATTCTCACCAGCGGTCTTAACCATCTCCAACCCTTACTCATCCGTCAACTTCTCGTACCCTAACTCAGTTACTCTCAACCCACAACTCAATATCTTCGGTTGATTCTCTCCCATATGCAAGACCCAGATGTTTTTTCATGGTCTTGTACCATTAGGTTCCTTTCCCTGCACAATTAGTTTAGAGAGGCTTTTAATATGTATGTAGAGATGCAAAGATTGGGTTTGTGTCCAAACACTTTTTCCTTGTCTTCTTCATTGAAGGCATGTGGTAGGATTGGGTATAAGATTGGTGGGGTTTCAATTCATGCTCAAGTTCATAAACATGGGTTTTGTAAGGTCGTTTATGTGCAAACAGCTCTTGTTGATTTCTACTCAAAGGTAGCATGTGTGGAGATTGCGCGGAAGGTGTTTGATGAAATGCTTGAGAAAAATGTGGTTTCTTGGAATTCAATACTATTTGGGTATGTGAAGTCGGGGAATTTGGTCGTGGCGCGTAGCATGTTTGATGAGATGCCGGAGAAGGATGTTATTTCTTGGAATTCGATGGTTTCGGGATATGGGAGAGAAGGGGATATGGAGCAAGCATGTGCTTTGTTTCGCCAGATGTCAGAGAGAAATGTAGCTTCTTGGAATGCGATGATTAGTGGATATTTGGATAGTGGGAAGATAGAATTGGCACGGAGTTTCTTTGATGCAATGCCTAGAAGAAATACCGTTTCGTTGATTACAATGATTAGTGGGTACTCGAAATGTGGTGATGTTGAATCTGCTAAGGATCTCTTTGCCCAGATGGGTGAGAAAGATCTACTGTTGTACAATGCCATGATAGCTTGCTATGCTCAAAATAGCCGATCAAAGGAGGCTCTTCAGCTATTCAACCAGATGATTCAGCCCAATGTAAATATTCAGCCGGATAAAATGACATTTGCTAGTGTTCTATCCGCTTGTTCTCAATTGGGAGATATGACATCCAGGTCTTGGATCGAGTCGTATATGAAGCAACTCGGAATTAAGATTGATGACCATTTGGCTACTGCCTTGATAGATTTGTATGCTAAGTGCGGAAGCATTGATAAGGCATACAAGCTGTTTCAACTCTTGCAAAAGAAGGATTTGGTTTCCTATTCTGCAATGATTCTGGGATGTGGATTAAACGGTAGGGCAAAGGATGCCATCACGTTATTTGAACAAATGATGGAGGCCCGAATTTCTCCAAATTTAATTACTGTCACTGGGATATTATCCACCTATAACCATTTTTGTTTGGTTGAAGAAGGCTACAAATGCTTTAACTTGATGCAGAAGCATTATGAACTTGTGCTCTCGGCGGACCATTATGGAATTATGGTCGATATGTTAGGGCGCACGGGGCGATTGGAGGAAGCATATGAGTTGATAAAAAGCATGCCAATGCAACCACATGCTGGGGTTTGGGGAGCTTTGCTTCTTGCTTGCAGCTTGTATAGTAATCTTAAGATAGGGGAGATTGCAGCTAAGCACTGCTTTGAGTTAGAGCCTGATGTAAGTGGTTATCGGTCTCTGCTTTCCAGTATATACACCTCAGTTGGGAGGTGGGATGATGCCAAGAGTTTGAGAAAGGGTTTGCAGGAAAAGATTCCTGGTTGTAGTTGGATGGAACAAAGTTGAGTCAAATCAAAAGGTGGGCGTAAATTACAAGTGTTCATTGGTTGGATGGGGACACTGTCGCACTGCTATAGTTCTATTTTCACCTGACCACTTTGGCTTGGTTTGGTGTCATGGAATTTTGGAGCAGAGTTGAGTCAAAATCCAAGGTGACAAAGGCTATAAGCCTGTAAATCATATCTGATTCATTGGTTGGATGAAAGCTCTTATACTTTCATATATCCCATTGGATTCTGAATTTGTGGCAGGATATTCCGGGGGAGGAAAATGTTGGGGATTATTTCCAGAGGGATGTGTGGAGGGTTTTTGCTTCTTAGCTTCATTATCTTAGTTGCTCTTTTCCTTTACCTTTTCCTCTCTCTTTGTAGATCCCTCCATCAAAACACTGCCTCAAGAGTTTGTGAAATCTTAATGTTAGATGTCCTTGCTATAAAATGGAGATGGAAGATCTGTTATGTGGGAGGGATGACAGTGTCTCAATTTGTATTGCAGTTTATCAGATGTTCTGTGTTTGTCAATTGACCACCTAACATTGGGTAAGCATTTGCTTCCATAATCCTACGGTACTAATAGGAATTTTGCATATGTCAACAATTCCATTTATCAATGTTCTTTAGTTTGTGTTATGTGATTGTTTGGCAAGTTGGATGTAACAGAAAAAGTAACGTGAATACAATAACATACATATGAGATTCATGTTCCCATCATACGAGATGTAACAAGCTAATTCCTCTTGATGAGGAGTTTGCTTTGGTTCGCGATATCCGCGAGTTTAGCGTGAGCGAGGATATTTTTGCGAATGATTCGATTGAGCTGTTGAGGAAGTGTGGGATCGATTTCAAGAAGAATAATGAGATGGGTATCGATGCCAACCGGTTTGGCGAGCTTTTGATATCTTTGGGGATTGTTTTGAATGATAATGTGCATTGGGTGACGTTTCACAGTGGCTATACTTTTGGGTATTTGCTGAAGTTATTGATTTGCAGGGATTTACCCGATACACAAGCTGGGTTCTTTGACCTTATCAATATGTACTTCCCAATGATGTACGATATCAAGCAATTGATGAAGTTTTGCAATAGTCTTCACGGTGGGTTGAACAAGCTTGCGGAGCTTTTGGAGGTTGAGAGGATTGGCATTTGCCATCAAGCAGGTTTGTATAGTTTACTCACTTCTTGTGCATTTAAGAAGTTGAAAGACAACCAACTTCTTCATTGGCTCCACGGAGAAATATGCAGGCATTCTGTACAGCCTTGGTGTTGAGAATGGTTCGGATAATAAATGATTGGCAAACCTTTGAATGCTTGTTTGACCAGTTAGGCATGAGTTTCCCATTTCCATCTGTATACAATTGGCAGAAAGTTGTTGCTTCTTAACTTTCCTTGATTGCTTTGTACTTTTTTCTGATTTTATGTGTAACTCAACCCTGAGTGGGTGGTGTAGCTTGAGTGATGTAAATTATCACATTTCAATAACAATCTTAACGTTTAGCAACTTCTTTTCCTGTGTTTTTCATTCTATGGTCTCCAGTTTTGGTGTTTTGCCATGGTAATAGCATGTGTTTTGTCATCATAATAGACTCAAAGTAGTTGTAGAGATTGATAGGTCCACATTTCTATTGCTATCTTGATACAACTGCGTAAATTTGGTGGTTTCATAGAGTGGGGACTTCGAGGGATTTGGAGTGGAGTGGTAGTTTCGTTAGAGGCTTATGCTATGACCTTTTCTAAGAAACCTAGTCTTGATAAGGGATTTGATCGTCACCATTTGCTGGATGTTGAAAATGGCTTAAGATCACGTAAGTTGGGACTTTCTACTTGTCAAAACAAAGAAAAAATCATCTAAGGTGGATCTTTCTAATGTACGTTAAGAAGAGAAAAGATGGTGGGTTAAAATGGAGAAAGTGGTTAGATGGTGTACCTTGACAATTTATGTTTCCTGTCCGTGGGAATGGCACTCCTTCAAACTTCTTCATCTCTCGAGGATTTCTTGTTTTATTTGGGATCGGTATAAATTTGGCTGCTAGAGATCCAATGATTAGCACCCAAGATTGTATAATCTTGGGGCTTAAATCCTTTAATTTGTAGCTTTGTTGCGTTTAAGTATTTGTTTTTATCCCATTTTGCACGTAAGGTATTTTTGTGTGAGTTTCAGGAAAAATGTGCTAATAAGGTGGTTTTGATTACCAATCAACGTTCCGGGATGAACCAAGTGTCCAAATGCCCGCCGGTACTCATTTCATTGCCACTGAAGCCTAATGTCGTCGCAAGAAGCCTCGGAGATCAGCCGGAGGTCAAGGTTGGCAAGGAACATGCCAAAGTGATTCAAGCGAGCCTAACGCATCGAGGATGGTTCCCACGGGCATCCAAGAGTCCAAGTGCCCATGGCATACCTCCGCCAAGTCCCGTGGATGGTGAAATCTAGCAATGAAAGGCCATCGGGTCACGCCAATGCTTGTTAGCCCCAGCTGAACCAGTTCTGCAGTTTTTGCAGCAAGGTATCGGTACCTTGTTTTTGAGGTACCGGTACCATTTCTCTGATATTGCCAACAGTTGGTTTGGTACTGGTACCATGTTTTTGAGGTACCGGTACCAATGCCCTTCGACCAGTACCTTTTTGCTGAATTGTTCAACCTTCCATTAATGGAAAGTTTCTACTTTAGGCATGTTTTTGGGATATTTTGGGGGCCTTTTGGTCCTTTCTTTGGCTGATTGTTTAGCCTTATAAATAGCTTTTTATGCCATATTTGGCCATTATGTACTCTTTTACACTTTAAGTCTTTTATGTTTTAAGAGCTCCTTAGTTATTGCTTTCAAGTTCTTGCATTCAATTCCTCAATAACTCAAGTAAGTAGTGGTTGGATGATTAATTCTCAAGTGTTAATGTTGTAGCTTTAAGTGGGATCTCTATATAAATCAAGTTTGTTTTCAATTCTATCGGTTAATCATGTTTTCAATTCTTAGCATGCTTTCTAGTCTTTTTACTATGTGTGAGTAGTTAATCGGTTCGGTCATGGGATGAGGTTCACCCTATGGATTAGTCCATGAAATGGTTTCTCTTAACTTTAGCTTAATCTCAAGGTTTTGAATGAATTAAACCCATGATTTCTAGCTTTGATCATGGGGTTGGTGGCTTTCTTTGATCAATGAAGTCTATCGCCTTATGCTACAAGCTTGATAATCTTACGCGTGCGAACGATCTATTTTCGTCTCTCACTTGCGTTAAATGAGTTCAATTTGAATTAGAGCTTTGAATTAAGTTATAAGTAGTCTTCAGCTTTTAATTCTTCTAGTGGAATCCGGACGGTTTCGGTTCACTCATGAGTTAGATGAAGGAACCGTTTGGTGGCTAAGTCGTGGGTAAATCGATTCCCTTTGACTCGACCATCTTAACCTAGTTTATTTCCAAGTTAAATTTCATCAATCGAATCAAAAACCATAGTTGGCCGCTTGAACGCCGCAACTTTCTACGCAACTTCTAATCCAAATTCGCTAAAGAAGATTTCTCTGTGGGAACGATTCCGGTCTTACCGGTTATTATGCTTTCAACGACCTAGCCCTACGCTTGGGGTGTGAACCTTTCTAAGAACTTTAGGTTGCGACGAAGCATTTTTGGCACCGTTGCCGGGGATCTTTCTTATATAGCTTATTGGGAGGTTCGACAAACCATTGTAAGTATTCCATTTAATTTTCCTTTGTGCATTGTATATTAATTCTAGTGGATACCTCTAACCGATCACACTATCAACTTGAGGTGTAACGAAGCTAGTGTTGGTATCTATTGCCTTTTGTTTTCTTTTCTTGCATACATATATATATTGAGGAGGCAGAATAGCTCCTCAGATTTGTCTTGAGAGAGAGGCGGCAGCATAGCCCCTCCAATCTGTTTTTCTTATTGTAGAGCGGTTCCATAGCTCTCAATCGGTCAAAGCAGAGGTTAATGCTTATGGTATATCGTAGTCCTCGCTCAAACCGACTGCATCGCTCTAGCTCGCCACCTCGCGTAAGAAACAAAAATCTCCGAGCTTACTCTCCACCAAGTAGATATTCTCAGCCGTATTCTCCATCAAGAACATCAATGGCAGATGAGGAAGCTCCTCCGGTTAGGACTCTTCACGACTATTTGAATCTGGAACAGGTCACTCAATTGTCACCGATAGTTTTTCCACGGCCCACCACTGTTGCAAACACATTCGTGTTCAAATCAGACTATCATCGTTGCATTCCATTCTTCCATGGTATGGAGCGCGAGGATCCATACCAACATATCCGGGAATTTGAGGAAGTTCTCCAATCGTTCGTTAGCGGGGAAGTGCTTCTCAACCAAGCAAGATTGAGGCTTTTCCCTTTCACTTTGAAGGATAAGGCTAAGACATGGTTTCACTCTTTGAAGCCTCAATCTTTGAACACATGGGGGGAAGTGCAAGATGTTTTTCATAAGAAATTCTTCCCAGCAAGCCGAACAAAGCTCTTGATGGATCAAATCCAGGGTTTTAAGCAACGTGAGGGAGAAGCTTTCCACCAGTATTGGGAGCGTTACAAGGATTTGCTCTCTGCGGTTCCTCACCACAATTTTGCCTTGTATCAACTAATTCACTACTTCCATATGGGCTGCACGCAACAAAGCAAGCAACTGCTCGACACCATGTGCTCTGGAGGATTCATGAATAAGTCACCCGATGATGGTTGGGAATACTTAGATGAGTTGGCCAAGAAGTCTTTGACATGGAATTATGAAGATGCTGGTGATAGAGCTATGGCTAGCCAAGGTCCCGGTGGCTCCGGGAAGTTCTCCATATATGAGCACAATGCTATCGAAACACGGATGGAGCAACTAGCACAAAAGTTGGAGAGATTGGAGTTGAAAGGGGTAAAGGAAGTTAAGGAAGTGCGAGCGGTAGAGGAGATGTGTGCGATATGTGAAACATCGGGCCATTCCACCGACAATTGCTTGTCTATTCCCACTGTCATGCAACATTTTAGTAACCTCAACCTCCCGCTCGAAGAAGTTAGTGCGGTGAACCAACGATTTGAATCTTTTCCCCAAAACTTCAACCAAAGTCAACGACAACATCCGGGATTCCGTTGGAACACTCAGATTGAAGGCGGACAATCTCAAGCTCTTCCCGGCTCTCAAATGCAACCTTGGCGGTTTGCTCAAGGCCAAGGGCAGCCTCGTTTTCCACAAAGACCGCCAGGTTTCGCACCGTCCGGCCCGTTTCAAGGATCTAACCAATATCAACCATCGCCAAGGCGATCTTTGGAGGATACTCTTCAATCCTTCATGCAAGCTCAATCAAATTACAATGAGAATAACACCCAAATGATGGGGGAGTTGAAAAACCAAATGGGAAAGATAACCACATCTATAGGGCTTCTCCAACAAGAAAGGGGCAAGTTTCCGACCCAACCTCAAGCCAATCCTCAAGCTCAACTTCTCATTGGTAGTTCTTCGGGACCTCCGCCCGAGCAAGCTCAAGCGATCATCACTTTAAGGAGTAGCAAGGCGGTTGACAATCTAGTTGTCAATCCGCCGGCTACACCTATTCTCGAGCCATCATTGACATCAACAGGTCCTACTTCAACGGAGGAACGTATCGAGCAAGCTCTGGAGGAAGACGGGGAATCTCCCGTTCAAGTTTCAAAGGAGGCCGACACCACTCCCAGCCCACAAGTCTCTCCTTTTCCTGCACCATATCCTTCTCGACTGAAAAAGCCGGCTCACCCATCCAAGGAAGCTGATATTCTTGACGTGTTCAAAAAGGTCAATGTGAACATCCCTTTAATGGATGCCATTAGGCAAATTCCTTCCTATGCTAAGTTCTTGAAGGATTTGTGCACCCAAAAACGCAAGCTTAATGTGCACAAAAAGGTGCTTCTTACCGAGCAAGCTAGCCAAATTTTCCAAACGAACCTTGCACCTAAATACAAAGACCCCGGATGTCCTACAATTGCAATCACTATTGGGGGTAAGAGAGTAGAGCAAGCTCTTTTGGATTTAGGTGCAAGTGTCAATTTGCTACCTTATTCGGTGTATCAAGAGTTGGGTTTGGGGGAGATGAAGCCTACAAGGGTTACTCTTCAATTGGCGGATAGGAGTGTTCGAATTCCTCGTGGTATGGTGGAAGATGTATTGGTCCAAGTTGATCAATTTGTATATCCGGTGGATTTTGTTATATTGGATACTTGCCCGACGTTTTCATCGCCATTGTCTACTCCTGTTATTCTTGGGCGGCCGTTTCTAGCAACCTCGGATGCTGTAATCAATTGTCGGAATGGGCTATTGAACATGTCCTTCGGCAATATGAAGATGGCGGTCAATATGTTCAATGTTGGGAGTCAAATGGGGGATGATGATGATGTTCAAGGTGTCAATTGTATCGATTCATTAGTTCAAGATCATGTGAATGAATTCTTATCCAAGGATGATTTGGAGGCATGTCTTACCACCGAGGAAGCCGATTTTTTGGCATCGTCGGAAGTTGCGAATCTTTGTTCCTTGCTGGACGCGGAGGAAGTTTGTGGGGCGGAACGGTGGATTCCTACCTTTGAGAAGTTGCCACAAATTGAGGGAAACACTTTGCCATCTAGTGTCGAGCCGCCTAAGCTTGATTTGAAGCCCCTACCTGAGCATTTGAAGTATGCCTACCTTGGCGACAACAAAACTTTTCCGGTGGTGATATCCTCCACTCTTGGGAATCTTCAAGAGTTGGAGTTACTCACATTATTACGGCGGCGTAGGAAGGCTATTGGGTGGACTATAGCCGATATACAAGGGATTTCTCCTTCCCTTTGTACTCATCACATTTATCTTGATGATAATGTGAAGCCATCGCGACAACCACAACGACGGTTGAATCCTATTATGAAGGATGTAGTGCGTGCGGAGGTGTTGAAATTGTTGGATACGGGGATAATCTACCCGATTGCCGATTCTCAATGGGTGAGTCCTATCCAGGTGGTGCCTAAAAAGTCGGGGGTAGCAGTTGTAAAGAATGACCAAGATGAGCTTGTACCAACTCGAACCGTCACCGGGTAGCGTGTTTGCATTGATTACCGCAAGCTAAATGCGGTAACCCATAAGGATCATTTCCCTCTCCCGTTCATTGATCAGATTTTGGAAAAGGTAGCTGGCCATGCCTTCTATTGCTTTCTAGACGGCTACTCAGGGTATAACCAGATTGAGGTCGCCATGGCTGATCAAGAAAAGACTACGTTTACCTGCCCGTTCGGGACCTTTGCTTATAAGCGCATGCCATTCGGTTTGTGCAATGCTCCCGGCACTTTTTCGAGGTGTATGATGGGTATTTTTAGTGACATGGTGGAGAAGATTGTTGAGGTCTTTATGGACGATTTCTCGGTATTCGGAGACTCTTTTGAGTCGTGTCTAGCCAATCTTAATAAGGTGTTGGAACGATGTGAGGAGAAGAACCTTGTTCTAAATTGGGAGAAATGCCATTTCATGGTAACGCAAGGCATCGTGTTGGGCCATATCGTGTCATCGAAGGGCATTGAGGTTGATAAGTCAAAAATTGATCTCATTGCCAACCTCCCTACTCCCAAGTGCATCAAGGATGTCCGTTCCTTCCTCGGGCACGCCGGTTTCTACCGGAGATTTATCAAGGACTTTAGTGCTATTTCTCGGCCATTATGCCATCTGCTTTCAAAAGACGTCCCTTTTGAGTGGACGAATGATTGTGAGGAGGCTTTCCGAAAGCTTAAGTCACACCTTACTATTCTGCCTATTGTACAAAGTCCCAATTGGAACCTCCCGTTCGAGCTCATGTGCGACGCGAGTGACTATGCCGTCGGGGCTGTTTTAGGCCAAAGGAGGGAGAAGCAGCCTTGCATTATTTCCTACGCAAGCAAAACATTGAACGATGCTCAAATGAATTACTCCACCACTGAAAAGGAGCTGCTCGCGGTAGTTTTTGCTTTGGATAAGTTCCGTTCCTACTTGATTCGTTCGCCTATTGTCATCTTCACCGATCATGCCGCTCTCAAGTATTTGCTCACCAAGCAAGACGCTAAGGCTCGGCTCATTCGATGGATTCTCTTGCTCCAAGAGTTCGACCTTACCATCAAGGATAAAAAAGGAGTGGAAAATGTGGTGGCTGACCATTTGTCACGATTGGAGTTTGAGGATCGTACATCTAAACTTCCAATCATCAATACTTTTCCGGATGAGCAACTTTTTGGTGTCTCAAGTACCCCGTGGTTCGCAGATATTGTCAACTATTTGGTAACGGGGTTACTTCCGACACATTGGACTTCTCAAGAGCGGAAGCGGTTTCTTTCAAGGGTGAAAAGGTTTTCTTTTGATGATCCTTATTTGTTTAAGTACTGTCCAGATCAGATTATTCGGCGTTGTGTTCCGGATTCTGAGTATCAGAGTATTATGAACTTTTGCCACAAGGAGGCTTGTGGTGGCCATTTCTCCTTCAAGAAAACCGCGGCTAAAATTTTGCAATGCGGTTTCTATTGGCCTTCCTTGTTCAAAGACACGTTCGAGTATACTAGGTCTTGTGAACGGTGTCAAGCTTTGGGCAAGATCACCCGATGCAACGAGATGCCCCAAATTCCCATCCTAATCATTGAAGTCTTTGACTGTTGGGGCATCGATTTTATGGGGCCTTTTCCTACATCATTCGGCTACCTCTACATTTTGCTTGCCGTTGACTATGTCAGCAAGTGGGTGGAGGCAATCCCTACTCGTACCAATGATGCTCAGGTTGTAGTCAAATTTCTCCGAGAGTACATTTTGGCCCGGTTTGGGATGCCAAGAGCTATAATCAGTGACCAAGGCACGCATTTCTGTAATAGGTCATTTGCAGCTTTGATGAGTAAATATGCCATTGTGCACAAGGTATCGACGGCTTATCATCCCCAAACTAATGGACAAGCTGAGCTAGCTAATCGGGAGATAAAAGGCATCCTTGAGAAAACGGTTAATCCAAACCGCAAAGATTGGTCACTTCGACTAACCGACGCCTTGTTGGCTTACCGTACTGCTTATAAAACGGTGTTGGGAATGTCTCCTTACCGGCTCGTCTATGGAAAACCATGCCATCTTCCGGTGGAGTTGGAGCACAAAGCTTATTGGGCGATAAAGAAGATGAATGCCTCCTTGCCGCTTGCCGATGCTAAGCGGAAGCTTCAACTCAATGAACTCGAGGAAATAAGGTCCGATGCTTATGATCGCTCTTGTTCATATAAAATCAAAGTCAAAGCTATGCATGATAAAAACATTCTTAGAAAGGACTTTGAAATAGGGCAAAAAGTGCTTTTGTACAATTCTAAGTTGCATCTGTTTCCGGGCAAGTTAAGGTCCCGTTGGGCCGGTCCGTATATTGTTAAATCTGTTTCCCCTCACGGGGCCATAGAAATTGAAAATGAATCCAATGGGAATGTTTTTAAAGTTAATGGCCAACGGCTTAAGCCGTTTCTTGGTCATGTTGAAGTTGGCGAGCCCGATGAGGAATTGGGCGATCCCGTTTATTCTGATGCTCTTGTTTCTTAGTTTGTTTTGAACTATTTATGCACGGGGAGCGAAAGCGTAACCGCTGAACTTAACTGTTTGTCGGACCCGGCCCCAGGGTAGGGGGTACCCTCCATTGACTTGGGTATTTGTAGCTCCGCACGAAGCTACTAAAAAAAGGATCGTGTGCCCAGCTCCGGTTAGTAAGGGCAATGTTTCGTTTCTTGTACATATTTGCATGTTTGTTTAGTTTTGGGATTTTCACTTTAGAAGATTTCATCAATGCATCATTGTATCGGGCTTTAATTAGTCCTTCTTTGTAGTAGTTTGCCGTTAACGATCCATGCTCACCAGATATGTCCCTATCGGGGGCAGTTTAGGTCTTTAGGTGAGACTTGATATTCCCGTGCTTTGGCGCTAGGCTCTGTCTTGTCTCACTTTGTTTCGATCATAGGGAACGCTGGGCTTAATTGCTTGGCGAGGTCAAGCGGTAAATTTTACTTCGGGCGTTGATGTAACAAATGTGACGGTCTAGTATAGCCACCCGTGTCTTACCTCGCCGGTGAGAAATGGGAAGAAAAGTATGACTTGTGAGATTGCGTGAAAATCGGGTGGTGTTTTTAATGTTTCTTATGTATATAGGTTGGTTTGTTTGTTGGCGCCCGGATAACACGAGCCGGGCGGTTCTAATGTCATTTGTCTCTTAGTAGGTAGTTCGAGCTTAAGTCTTTTGCAGGGTGAACGTGCTACCACACCAGCCTTGGTGGATTGGGTCTAAAGTTGGAGTGAATGAGGCATTCAGGAGCCCTAAGCATGGGTGCGATTACGTGTCGCGGCTGTTAGTCCAATAAAGCTTTGACCATGACCCCTTGTGACTAGCTGTGGTTCCGTTGGAAGAGCCGAATGAGTCGACCTTGAAAGCTGTTCGTATGACGAAAGGAGACGGTGACGCAAAAGCCTCCAACTTGGTCGAGGTATAAGGGGGTTGACATTCCCCCAGAGGTATGATTTTTTGTTCTTTCTCTCTCAATACTGTTGTTCTCCATGCTATGAGGACATAGCTCATTTTAAGTTGGGGGAAGAGATATATATATTCCATATATATGTTTTTATTCTTTTGGTAAAAAAAAAATTTCGTTTTTATTAGAACAATCCTTCCGGGGTACATAATTTTTGGTATAACATAACTAGGCGCATGCTCATTGAGTTCTTAAATGGCAAGAGTTTGATGTAATCTTGAGTGTTTATCTACATCTCAACTCGTTTGCATGATAAAAAGATGAGTGATCTAGGTGTTGAGTGTGTTTTTAAGTAAGTTTTACCCATATCCCAACATTTTTGGTCTTAACCTCTTAGTTAGGTACATAATCTCATGTTCATGCCTAGTTGTGTTAGATATCTTTGTTGAATCGGTTATGGAATCTATGGCGTACTTAGGAAGTGATACGAGGCATTCTTTGATTGATTAAACCACAAAAGTGTCCCCTCGTCCTATTTTGTATCCTAGTCCGTGTCCTACATTTTTCTCTTTAACCTAGGGATCCGGATGTTCGGAGGGTGGTTTGGAAGGTGTGGTACAATGTTGCAAGTGGTTTGGAGGTGTTTTGGGTGGTTTACAAGTGGCCGAGGCATGAAATGGCCAAGGAAGCAATTTCTGTAGAATTTCAGTGGTTGGTACCGATACCTCAAAAACTTGGTACCGGTACCATTTTGATCCAAAGGAAGACAGTTGGTTTGGTACCGGTACCTCAAAAACTTGGTACCGGTACCACGTGCTTTTCGACAGTTCCAGGTTTTAAAAGTACGAATTCTCTTTGAAATCTTTTCAAAACCCACGATCCTCTCTCGGCTCCTCTCAAAACCCACGACATCCCAAGAACCCTTATCACCGAAATCCACCCAAATCCATCTCAATCTCCCATGAAATCTTCTTACCCTCCATCAATTACAAGGTTCTCCATGGGTTTTCAAAAGGGGTTTCAAAGTTTCAAGCCCTAGCCATCAATTCCAAGGCCAAAATCCCTCTATCTCCTCTCCACCAAGGTATTCCGAAATTTCTTCCTTTTCTTTCCATCAATCTCCATATCCTCCATCTCTCCTACATATATTCACCATCAATCCATCAATTTCAAATCCAAAATCACCCATAACCCCCTAAATCCGAAAATTTCCTAACCTTATTTTCCCCAAATCCGAATTTCTCTCTCCTCTATACTGTGATAATGGTTCGTCCCAAGGGAAAAGAAAAGGCCGGGGAAGGTTCACTTGCCCCCGCTTCGAAAATTATAGAACAACAGGTTGGGTCGGGCTCTGAGGAGCCAGTGGCTGGGCAATCAGGCAGTAGGTCAAGGAAACGGCTTCGTAGGACAGGGAAACAAGTTCAGGCTGATAAACGGGTTGAGTGGAAGGAAGGAATGATGAAACGAAGGTTCAAAAATGAGAGGCAAGTTAAGACGAAGTCCATTGGGACCGACCATCTGGTGATTCAGCGCATACAGAGTAAAGGTATAAACTTCTGGACTCGTAGGTTGGAAGGGTACAATGTCGTTGCTGTTACGGAGTTTTACCAAAACATGAAAACCCCTCCGGCGGGTTTTGAAACTAGTAACACCGCTAGGATTACCTCAAAGGTGGGGGGCAAGGATATTATGGTTGACCCTACTGTAATTGCCAGGTACTTGGGTATCAAAGGCCTTCTCCAGAGACGGTGAACTATCCCCGGGATGAAAAAATTGATGATGGGTTGATTAATAATGTGCTGTACATAAATCCGAAGAATGCAAAGATACCACATGTGGTTGGGGAGTTCAGGGAGGATATTCGAGTGCTAAACAAGGCTTTTCATCATAATCTTTATCCGAGGGGGTTGGAGCACAAGCCGAGTCGGAAAAGTGGGGAGCTAATGTACGCTTTCATGAATACGAGGCTAGTGGTGGATTGGGCGAGGTTCATTTTCAATCAATTGGTCGATTTCAAGAACGATACGATCTCATTGGCTCGGATGCCATTTCCTTGCATGATAACTTCTTTGTGTAAGCAGCAGGGTGTGAAAGGTAATGATTACAAGAAGATGGAACGTCTTGACCCTGGTCCAATCACTGGAGCTTTCTTGAAGAAAAGCAAGCCGCGGACTAGTGCTCCCTGAGAAAGCTCAAAGGCCTTTCTAACTACCAAGCCCGGTCCGAAAGAGAAGAAAGATAGCCTATTGAACAAACTCTTCTGTCAGAATGTGGCCATTTTGAAATGCTTATGGAAGAGTGAGGAGAAGAGAAAGAAGGACAAGAAGGAGAGAAGGCAATTGGCTAGAGAGGTTGGGAAGCTTCGACACGAGTTGAATTGGCATACCCAACAATCAAATGATAATGTAAATTACGAGGCACCACCTGATGAGGCGTTGGTTGATAGTAGTGTTGATGAGGAAGAAGAAGAGGATGAGACCGAAGAGGATAGTGAAGAAGGTGATGAGGAGGGAGATGCAGGTGACAGTGATGAGGATGAGGACTAGAGTCGGTGGTTTTATAGTTAGGAAATCCCTCTACTTGGTCGGGGTGTATGGTGGTTGACATCCCACCTCTTATTTTATCTTTTTATTGTCGTTGTTTTAGTTAAACTTTAGCTAGTAAATTATGCAAGTTTTTGTAAGGCCGGCATGTGGCCTTTGACTTGGTGATTTCTCGTATCGGTGGCGGTCAAGGGTATTTAACCAAGCTAGATATGGCCGCCACCCATTTTGCTAACCGTTCTTTGTTAACCAAGGTCATTATATGCTAATGAAGTCCTCCGTTGATCCTTAGTACGCCTTGATTCCTTGTTGATTCAATATTTGATGTTTTGCATGGTTAGTTTGTGGCATGTTTCCTTTCACTAATATAGTTGTTAGTTGCTTATTTATCGCTTCTAATTTAAGTGCTCTCCACATATGAGGCATAGCATTTTTGTTCACTATTGCCTACTTTTCGAGCACTTTTGTGGGATATGGCTGCTAGCGCGTGCGTTTGTGATATTGGTGTATCCTTTTGATTGGATGTAAATACAAGCATTTTGTTACTTGCTTAGAATGTGCTTTGTACTTAGTTATCCATTTTGTATCTAGCTGCGAGTTGAGGCATAGATGAATCGTGAAATTTGAACTCTTGCTAGTTTGGTTTTGGTATGAGCATGTTCCTTAGTTGTGTTATCGGAAGGATTGTTAAGTTTTTAAATTTGTTAAGTTTTATATTATGTTTGCTAGGGACTAGCAAAGTGCAAGTTGGGGGGGTGTGATTAGCACCCAAGATTGTATAATCTTGGGGCTTAAATCCTTTAATTTGTAGCTTTGTTGCGTTTAAGTATTTGTTTTTATCCTATTTTGCACGTAAGGTATTTTTGTGTGAGTTTCAGGAAAAATGTGCTAATAAGGTGGTTTTGATTACCAATCAACGTTCCGGGATGAACCAAGTGTCCAAATGCCCGCCGGTACTCATTTCATTGCCACTGAAGCCTAATGTCGTCGCAAGAAGCCTTGGAGATCAGCCGGAGGTCAAGGTTGGCAAGGAATGTGCCAAAGTGATTCAAGCGAGCCTAACGCATCGAGGATGGTTCCCACGGGCATCCAAGAGTCCAAGTGCCCATGGCATACCTCCGCCAAGTCCCGTGGATGGTGAAATCTAGCAATGAAAGGCCATCGGGTCACGCCAATGCTTGTTAGCCCCAGCTGAACCAGTTCTGCAGTTTTTGCAACAAGGTATCGGTACCTTGTTTTTGAGGTACCGGTACCATTTCTCTGATATTGCCAACAGTTGGTTTGGTACCGGTACCATGTTTTTGAGGTACCGGTACCAATGCCCTTCGACCAGTACCTTTTTGCTGAATTGTTCAACCTTCCATTAATGGAAAGTTTCTACTTTAGGCATGTTTTTGGGATATTTTGAGGGCCTTTTGGTCCTTTCTTTGGCTTATTGTTTAGCCTTATAAATAGCTTTTTATGCCATATTTGGCCATTATGTACTCTTTTACACTTTAAGTCTTTTATGTTTTAAGAGCTCCTTAGTTATTGCTTTCAAGTTCTTGCATTCAATTCCTCAACAACTCAAGTAAGTAGTGGTTGGATGATTAATTCTCAAGTGTTAATGTTGTAGCTTTAAGTGGGATCTCTATATAAATCAAGTTTGTTTTCAATTCTATCGGTTAATCATGTTTTCAATTCTTAGCATGCTTTCTAGTCTTTTTACTATGTGTGAGTAGTTAATCGGTTCGGTCATGGGGTGAGGTTCACCCTATGGATTAGTCCATGAAATGGTTTCTCTTAACTTTAGCTTAATCTCAAGGTTTTGAATGAATTAAACCCATGATTTCTAGCTTTGATCATGGGGTTGGTGGCTTCTTTGATCAATGAAGTCTATCGCCTTATGCTACAAGCTTGATAATCTTACGCGTGCGAACGATCTATTTTCGTCTCTCACTTGCGTTAAATGAGTTCAATTTGAATTAGAGCTTTGAATTAAGTTATAAGTAGTCTTCAGCTTTTAATTCTTCTAGTGGAATCCGGACGGTTTCGGTTCACTCATGAATTAGATGAAGGAACCGTTTGGTGGCTAAGTCGTGGGTAAATCGATTCCCTTTGACTCGACCATCTTAACCTAGTTTATTTCCAAGTTAAATTTCATCAATCGAATCAAAAACCATAGTTGGCCGCTTGAACGCCACAACTTTCTACGCAACTTCTAATCCAAATTCGCTAAAGAAGATTTCTCTGTGGGAATGATTCCGGTCTTACCGGTTATTATGCTTTCAACGACCTAGCCCTACGCTTGGGGTGTGAACCTTTCTAAGAACTTTAGGTTGCGATGAAGCATCCAAGATCAGATTATTTTCACAACAAAGAAAAGACAAAATGATCAGGTTGCTGGGAAGACTTTTTATTGGCTTTTATAGTGTTTTTGAAGATTCTCCGTATTTAGTAATATTTCCTTAGCAACCATTTTCTCTAACTTGCAACCAGATTTTGTGCGCAAGTAGTATATTTCTTTATTGCTGCAAGTTTATCACACATGTACTGGAACATTTCCACTGTTTCTATGCTTTAGATAAATGTGAGAGGCCTGTGCTCAACATTCACGAAGGCACGTAATAATTGAAAATTCCTTTGGTTAACAAGCTAATTTATGAAAAAAGGGAATTTCTTAGGTATTTTTGGTTTTTGCATTTAGGATGGTGAAGGAGATTTATAATATGTATTCAAATTTTTTTTTAGAACAATTATAGTAGTAGTTTTAGTTAAAACCGCATTGCACTACATCCTTTAGCAGGCTCCCTCATTTGAGAATCCTTGCACTGCCTGGTACCTTGGGGTTTTTTCATTTGATTTGTTCTAAGAATTGATTCCTAAAAGTACTAAGATATTGTTTGAAACCACTGTTTAAAACCGTATGATGGTTGCATCCACTTCGATGCTTTTCTTTAGTTATTACTTATCAGGCAAAAAAGCCACCGAGTATCCTTACCCAAGGATTCAGGTAGAAGGACATGGAAAAGTTAAATTGCAAAGATAAGGATTCAGGTAGAAGGACATGGAAATGTTCAATTGCAAAGAGGATTTGGATTAAGGATGACAATTTGCAAAATCAGAAGATGTGTGGACACAGTTTGCTTTCAGCGGGCAGAGCACTTATTCAGGGGTCAATTGATATGTTCTGTTAACATTTGCAGGTTACTCCACCCCTTGTCTGTGTTTCCTTGTTGAGGTATGCATGTACATCTAAGGTAGGCCTTCTTGTTCTTCCCCACAGGCCACGATAATAAGAATTGGGTTGCTAATGTAACTGTTGCACTGCAAATTCAATTGGCTGTGTCCTTGGATAGTCATCACTGTTTTACTGTACTTTTCTGTTTGTATCAAGTCTACATGTTCCTGTTTCCAGTCCTTGGAGACTATACATATGAGTTACAGCATGCAGGATTTTGTTGTTTAACTATCGGCTTTAATTGGTTGATGCCAATGTCAGATATGTATAATTCATGTTGAGCTCCTCAGTGTTTTGGTTTACTGGAACTTCCTCAGTTTTGATTCTCTGTAGTAATTGATTTTTCAGGAATATGAGTATTGCACACATAGCTTTACAGTATAGTGTTATTCTTGTATTGGTTGACGGTTTTGAATCGAAACACATATGTGGCAACACTGATATTCTGTTGGTGCCTTCAATTGTGATATGCCTGGTCAATTCACAAATTTCTCTTGATAGAACTCTTTTATTGGAAATTTCTATGTATGCCATCATTTCCCCCACCTTTGTTACTTTTTATGGACGACTAGGTCCCCACAATTCTGTTGATAGAACACATAGTAGCTCTTTTCTATGTTCCATCCATGAGGATCAACATAGATGGTTGCCGGGCATCAAGTTGAAGGCTAAAGGTTATAAGTATGCTAAGCAACGCTTTTTGTTTTTTTCCTGTTTTCTTGTGATGCCATGTCCATTGTTTCCTGACCTATTTTGGCATGTTTTTTGGTCATTTCTTTAGGTTGGTGCCTTGGCAACTCTGTTTGAGGATTGGCGAGCGCATGATTGGTTGGGTCATGTGTCCCAACCTAGTTAGGATGTACTTTTCCAATAATGCTTTTTTCCCTCCTCTAGGTTTCAATTCCGCCGGTTTCCTTGATCATATTAGCATGTCATCGAAGAATATGATTATATTTTCTGTGATGTGTTATGAATATCTTTGACCTGCTATCTTAGACATTAGGACCAATGTAAGCAATTGAATGACATTTGAACTGGACACGTTCACTGGGAAGGGTTCAATCTACCTTTTTTCATCAAGTCTCCTACAAAAGTAGGACTGTAGGAGCCATTTAAGATTACTTTCCGGAAGGTTCATTACTTGAAGACAATCTTGCGGTTTTGCATAAAGACATGGTGAGCTTCTAAAATTTCTGAGTTGTTAACCATGTTTTCATGATATAACCAGAGTACCCCTTAGGCTTCATAGGCAACACAATGCCAGTTGCCATCATATTCCCTAAGGCACTCTTTATGCTATACTTGAAACAAAATTTGACATATTATCTAACTTGTAAGTGTTCACTAACCTTAGAAAGTCAAGGTGGTCCTATTATTCACACATGTTGAATATTTGAGATATTCTAAATACTTGGGCCCTATTGTAAGACCTGTGTTCATTCTCTTGAATTAGTGCTTCATTATGCGTACCCAGGGCCATTCCTCGGCACTACTCTACCTATCGCTATGTTTGTAGCTATTCAACGAGCCAGCAGTGGCAAGGAATATCTTGCTTAACATCCCCCGGTTTGAAAAATTGATTATCTGCTTTATCTTAAAAGCAAGCGTCCTCTATCTCTATTTCACCAGAGAAAATCCAAATATACAAAGCTCTTCACAAAGAAATTGTCTGGATTATTTTGATTGATGACTAGTTATAGCGACTCTTGATGCATTCGGTGTCCTTTTTGCAGCTTTAACTGTCGATTAATTGCCATTTAGTTATGGTGAAGTTATTACTTCATTTCTAGAATTTCTGAATTTCCACCTAGCTTGAATTATTTCTTGTTGCCTGAGAATGTATGTTTTTGAAGTCAATGATTCCCTCGTACCAGATGGACGGATTAACCAATTTCTCATGGCTTTATGTCGCTCCATTTCTTGATGGTAATTTGATGGATTTTGGTTATGCCTGTTGCAAATATCCTAGTTGTTCGCTAAAGAATCCTTCACTTTGCTAACTGTTGGTTTGGGGTAATTGATCCATTCAAATAGGTATTACGAAAGCTTCAGTTTGTTTCATTGCTTGTCGACTTTGAATCGATGTTTCATACTCACAGAGGATGAATAGGACATGGGATAGCCTCAACAGTTTAAAATTTGACCTATAATGTGTCACCCTTGATTCGGTATTTTGGTTTGAAGGACCCTTTAATCAAGTTTTTGTAAGGTTCGCCATACTGTCCTTATCTTAGAGGAGGTAGTTTAAAGTTTGACCTCAATAGTTTTTGGATGGCCTCAACAGTTTAAAGTTTGATCTTTAATGTTCTTATGCTTGTTAGTTTTTTCCTAGTGCTTTAGTTATGTTCTTCAATCATTTGCTTTCTCAATTTTTCCCGTTAATGCAGGTTCTGGGGACTGAGGATGCAAATTTTCTTTCTTCAAATAGAGAAGTTTTCTAGATAGTTTACTTAAAAGTCCGAAGTGAATTTCACCTTCTAGCTCAATTGATTTTGGTCAGTAAAGTTGACTTCTTGTGGGGATCAAGTTCTGGATTTTGCTGTTTGGTTCTCAAGCTAGATGCCATTCCGGTGGACATTTCAGATAGACTTAAAAGTGGCTCCCCGAAAGTAGATGCCATTCCAGTGGACATTTCAGATAGACTTAAAAGAGGCTCCCATAGTCGGGGACTTGGTTTTCGTTGTTGGCCACTGTGGTTCATTGTTTTCCCGCCAGGCGGGATTGTTTCTTTGCCATCCAGATTTCCTTAGGAGTTTGAATGGATCAGGATATCAAGGTGATTCAGAAGAAGCCACTATTTCTGGAGGACTGCGGCAAAACAAGATACATACCAAGTTCTTGCCTTTGTGGAACTCAAATTTGGTTGGATTTTGTCCGAGTAAGGATAAAGTAAGTGTCCAATTGACATGTTTTTGGTGCAAACAACTTACATGACCAATTTCTTAGTTAGACGTTTCAATGTTGCTCCGTCAGCTCAAAACCAAAACCTCATAGCACAAAAGGCGGTATAAATTGCAGTATCTCGGCCTGTCCTACGCATGGGGTCACGGTCTTCTTTTTTTTCTCCAACAAAATTTTTGAAACCCATATGTAAATGCAAGAAAGCCTAAAATGTTGGCTCACAACTAGTAATAAAAACGGAAAAACAAAAAAGATTTTCACTCCACTCCCTTATAAAATGCACTCCCAAACTTGATTTTTAGTGTTTGTGCTAAAATCATTCCCAAAAAAATTAAGGGTGAGTTCATGCTAATATTTTGGATATTTTTTGATTCGGTTCTTTTGTTGTCTTTTCTGAATCTTTGTTAAATTCATGTTCTAGTTTTACGATTAATCAACCGTCTCAATAAGAGAAGTGTAAAAAAAATTATGGCTAAGAAGAAAAAAAAAAGTTCACTAAAATACCAAACAACTCATATTTTTTTGTGTAGAGTATCATATTATATGAATTTTTTCTACTTTGGTTCACATTATGAAAAGTTAGACAAAAATTACAAAAAGTAAGTTGTAGTTGGAGTAATAAAAAAATACTGAAGATAAAATATTAGCGTGAACTCATCCATATGAACTGGTCATTTAAAATGTATGTGCGTGAGGGCTAATTTTAGAACTTTGTTTTGAAATGGGGAACATGTTCCTCTAATCTCATTATGGAGTCTCTATCCTTATTTAATGGTCTCTCATTTTATTCTAATCAGATAAAAAATAATTTATATTTTCAAATTGATAATAAATTTTATATGCAATATGAATGTTGTTTGATAGATCTCAATTAGTTCTATTAGACAGTATTTTAAAATCACATAAATATAATATATTATTTAATAGTATAAACAATTGAAAATGACACAACTCTCAAATACACTGTTAAATGGGCCCGGAGGGAGTTTATGACTTAATTGCCCCCTAGTTTATTGTTTTAATGGACAAATTAGATCAATTTCATTATAATTAGAATAATACATATTTATCATTAATTGTAGGATAAAATAAATTTATTTACTAAACAAATAATTAAAACATATTATTTACTATAAAAATATTATTTCCCGAAAAAAAATTAAGAAAATATAATTGAAAAGTGAGACATTGTGAGATATACACAACCCATCCCATATACTCTTATGTATGAGTGTGCTCTTTTTCATTTCATTAAGGTAATAATTCCTTCTGCTTGTCATAAGAAAGAAAAAGGAAAAAAAAGAGAGAGGAGTAATTCTTCACCCTTGGTTTCCTATTCTGCAATGATTTTGGGATTTGGATTAAACGGTAGGGCAAAGGATGCCATCACGTTATTTGAACAAATGATGAAGGCCCGAATTTCTCCAAATTTAATTACTGTCACTGGGATATTAACCGCCTATAACCATTTTGGTTTGGTTGAAGAAGGCTACAAATGCTTTAACTTGATGCAGAAGCATTATGAACTTGTGCTCTCGGCGAACCATTATGGAATTATGGTCGATATGTTAGGGCAGGTAGGGCCATTGGAGGAAGCATATGAGTTGATAAAAAGCATGCCAATGCAACCACATGCTGGGGTTTGGGGAGCTTTGCTTCTTGCTTCCAGCGTGCATAGTAATCTTAAGATAGGAGAGATTGTAGCTAAGCACTGCTTTGAGTTAGAGCCTGATGTAAGTGGTTATCGGTCTCTGCTTTCCAGTATATATGTCTCGGTTGGGAGGTAGGATGATGTCAAGAGTTTATGAGGGGGTTTGCAAGAAAAGATTCTTGGTTGTAGTTGGATGGAACAAAGTTGAGTCAAATCAAAAGGTGGGCGTAAATTACAAGTGTTCATTAGTTGGATAGGGACACTGTCGCACTGCTATAGTTCTATTTTCACCTGACCACTTTGGCTGGGTTTGGTGTCATGGAATTTTGGAGCAGAGTTGAGTCAAATCCAAGGTGACAAAGGCTATAAGCCTGTAAATCATATCTGATTCATTGGTTGGATGAAAGCACTTATACTTTCATATATCCCATTGGATTCTAAATTTGTGACAGGATATTCCAGGGGGAGGAAAATATTGGGGATTATTTTCAGAGGGATGTGTAGAGGGTTTTTGCTTCTTCGCTTCATTATCTTAGTTTCTATTTTCCTTTACATTTTCCTCTCTCTCTCTGTAGATCCCTCCATCAAAACACTGCCTCAAGAGTTTGTGAAATCCTAATGTTAGATGTCCTTGCTATAAAATGGAGATGGGAGATCTATTCTGTGGGAAGGATGGTAGTGTCTCATTTTGTATCACAATTTATCACATGTTCTGTGTTTGTCAATTGAACACCTAACATTGCTAAGCATTTGCTTCCATAATCTTACGGTACTAATAGGAATTTTGCATTTGTCAACAGTTCCCTTTATAAATGTTTTTTAGTTTGTGTTATGTGATTGTTTGGCAAGTTGTATGTAACAGAAAAGGTAACGTGAGTACAATAATATACATACGAGATGCATGTTTCCCATCATTCTTGACAACTTCTTGTTTATAGTTCGTTAAGTTGATGAAGAAAGTGGTTGAGATTATCTTCTACTACAACTAACATATAATTTTTTTATTTGACATGGTCCAACAAATTATATTAGATTAAAGTTGTTTTTAATTTGCTTGTCATGTTTTAGGTGATATTGTCCCCTAGCTGTATCGTTCCTTAAGTAATAGGGAGCTCCTAAAGTGGTGCCGCTCCAACCTTTGGAGTGTGCTCTTGCGCTCCCAAGTAAGGAGATTGATAGGAGCACACTCCCATTGATGCTTCTTATGAAGATGAGAACTTTTGAATGACCCCTGTAGGGAAAATAGGGATTTATCACTTGGCAACTCATATATCTAGCTCAAGTCATCGCAAAGAAAACCATAAAATGAAACACCCCAATTTTTTACACCTATGGTGAATTTGACCCATATTTTCAGTACCTAAAATGATTGCCCTTTTAAAGTGCATATTCTAGGCTACATTATTTTTTTAATATGTGTGCATGTTCCTTTCATACTTCCAACCTTGGGAACTATCATATTCCTGGGCTCCTGCTTCTTCTACAGTTTCGTGCCACTAAGTATTGTTCTATGTTTTTGCTCTCTCTCTCTCTCTCTCTCTCTCTCTCTCTCTCGTATAGTTTGCATGCATATGCTCTTGCACTTGTGCATATGTGGGCATCTAGGTGCTTTCTTCGTAAACAGAAAGAGCATCCTGAAAAAGGAGAAATTCAACCCATCATTTTTAGAACTTTCTATCAGGCAAAATAAGTAGTTGAAGTTTTTTGCTGGATCTTTGTGAGATTTATATGCAACGACTAGATTATCATCTTCATTTAAGTATTCATTTAGTTTTGACAACCCTTTTCAAGGATTGTTTGGTTTCTTAATGTACTTAGAGGACATATAGACAACATCATAAGCTTGGAAACTGAAAGCTAGAACAATGGCATAGCTAGGGGTTGCTGTTGCTCATACTTTTTGTCATTAGTTATCACTTCGTCTTATACATAGTTGTTGGAATTTTTTGTTAGTGTTTGTTGCAGCTTATGACCCAGAAAGACTTCAAGCTGAAAAGTATAGCTGATTAGCCAGGAAGCAGGACAAAGAGCGCTTGGCATCAACTCATGGTAAATTGGTCTTTTCTCTTAGTAGTCATCATCTTCATTGTCCATGAACTAAGGATTAACATGCATAAATTTCCATTAGGAAGAAATTATATATAAGGTATGTAACGCCATCCCTGACAACGAAATTTTTTCTGGTGTTGTGACTTGTGTAAAATTTTTGTTCAACTAAATTTTTGTGGAGTTATAACCGGTTATTTTGTTTGTATTCTCTAAAAGTTGTAGAGCTTACAGATTAGTTTTGTTTTTCCAATATTTCTCTTCTTTTGGTCAACCTTTTGCCTTTCTAATTTTCTACTGAAGATATTTTGAAGAGCCCGTTACCACTCTCATAGTTTCTGTCCTCCTTTCTTTTTCATGTTTTCTCTTATTTAATTGGTTTTCCACATTTCGTTTAAAATTTTGCCTTTGCAAGAAAGAAGTACATTAGGAGCAACCACGACGCTGAATGCATGTAGCAATCATATGAATTGTTCATTAACAACTTTGGATTTTAACAATTTCATTCAATTTGATAATTTTCTACTACTTCATTCATCTTTTTCGTTCTCTAATTTGTTGCAAATAATATTTCGAGATGTAAGTTATGATGGCCTGCATACTTATGATTCTGCTTCATTATGTTCCGTACGGATATATTTTATTGAAGTGAATACCTTTAGTTGTTGATAGATATAGTGCTTTTTAATGATATAAGTTGAGAAAATATATAACATTCTCATTAACTGCATTTACGTCCCGTGCATATAGGAGAATTTTACTTGTATCATGTATGTTTATTGCATATTATGGATATTCTACTAGTATCATTTATGTTTTTGCCTCAAGCAGATTCTATTTGGCGGAGTCTACTTAGGTCATTGTAACATGTTCCTAGACTAATCGACAAGGTGTTGCTTAACTTGCTCGGTAAAATGCCCTAATTGATTTACGTTGACACAATTATCATGTCATTGTTCATCTTCAATATAAATTGGGTGATTCATTTGGATTCCCCTTCAATATTTATGACAGATGTAGTATAATCTTAAAAGACAAAATATATACAGATATCACATTTGGAAAGTCAAATGTCATTCGCAATAATGATTGAGAACTCCCCTCAACAAGTACTTTAAATTACTTAGATTAGCTACATGAATTCACTACTTGCAATTGATTCTCTTCAAAGTCCTATGCTCGGTAAAAGCATAACATAATCGTATTTGTAATTTATTGGTTCACCAACCTCCTTATCAACTGAATCACTAGATAACCATTAAGTTGTCTACAATAAGAAACTTTCCGTTATTTATACCATTAAAAAATAATCACTTTCCCACAAACAACAAGATTTACTATTATCGTGTTGAATCTTTTGATTTTAATGTATTTTCTTTATGTGTATTGTTGTAATTTATAGCCGCTATAGATTCTTGTGATCAAAATGGGATTTACCACATTCAATATCGGTGCAGTTCGATAAAGAAGTTTTCTCACATAGTATGACCTTTAGATAAGATGGTTTTCTTGCTTGTTAGACATTAGGACAAAAATAATTTCTATTACTATGAATAGATAATGAGTTTTTTTATACGCTTTAAGATAATGAGGATGTGCTTTACAAGGCCTAAAAAGATAAAATTAGATAGAAAAAGGAATTTCCAAATTGGGGCCTTGTTTTAATTAGAGGTGGGCCGTTTGTAAGTCTAGAAAATACTGGGAGCCTTAAAGGATTGAGCCTCGTGCAACATCCTTACCAACCTCCAGAAGAGTACTAACGGAATGACTCAAGATGGTTTATGCCTTAGATGTTATCTAGACTGGAAGGATTATATTCATATACTTGTTAATTTCCTATTCAGGAAAAGCGTGCTCCAGTTTCTCTAATTTAGATCCAGGATGAAGAGGACATCACTTGATTGGATGTTTTTCATGCCCCATTATTCAAAAAATTACTACTATTTTCCAGTTGCTTTCGGTACATTTGGTTGTTAAGTAGAAATTAAAAATTGGTCTCCTACGCTACCAAGATTATGTGGAAGTATCGATTTTATTTCATGAAGTCATTTGGTCGCCCAGATAGACTTCAAGAGCTCTTGCTCTGCTTATTTGATAATATAGAATGTGATGCATAATCTACTCTTCATTTATGCATAAATATGCTGATGAAATTGGTGAGGTTTCTAAATCTCTTTCCAAACTTACTTTTCGTCAAGGGAGACTCATTGGTTGGTGTTTTCCAAGGTATGATAGGTTGAAGATGAATAGGCATGGAAGCTCAAGAGCCAATCTTTGACCAGCTGAATCTAAATGAGTAATCAGAGAAAGAAGGCGGATTCTGGATCATGGAAAGGTTGGAATTTAATCTATGGAGTGGTAAGTGCTGAAGCTGAGTTATGGGAAATCTTCATCGGCCTCAAAACCATTGAGGCTCACGAGTTGCAAAATGTGTATGAAGAAAAGCGGAATGATGTATTATTGATTGTCTTTAAACCATAACATAGCATGCCTTTATAGAGGCTACAAGACACATAACAAGGAATACACATAATAAAGAAACCAAGACTAACTAGGAAACATAAATAATAATCTGACTAAACTTGAAACAGAATAATAAAGCTTAGAAAATATGACAACATAATATTTCCTAATATTATGTTAACAATGTGAACATTGAATCAAATCTGAACTGGAAAACAACTTGACCAAAGAGGTTGCAAAGTGAAGAACCTTAACAGGCCTTGATGCCACGAATCCTCTTGACACATGGGTGCCTTTGGGAATGCGGACACAGGTGGGACATTGTTGCCGTCAGGTTGTGCCGCTCCACCAAATTCCCCATATTGAATCGTGGCAAAGGAAATCAAAGTATGACTGCTAGAATGACAGTACAATTGATATGTGGTGGACATACATGGTGGGGTGGCACCCCAACTTGCTACTTACAACATGCATAGATTTTCTTATGAATTGTATAATTTCTTATCCAAGTGTTAAGATGTAGTATTCTATTGGCACTCCGACTTTCGGGGAATTTTTTTTCCTCTAAAGGCGCGACCCCCATTAACATGTTTTATCGGTCATTAACGACTTGAAGGGGCAAGCGTTTTTGATTGAGAGGAAGCAATAAATTAGGGTTACAAGAATGATGAGTTTCACCTTGAATGGATGGTTAAGTTATGTGCAGTGAAAAACAATTACTTTATCTTACGTTTTCATGCACGCGCACACTAATATCGCTATATTGGGAGAGAAAATGATTATGTTTCCATATGAATCGTTAATTTGTATTTTAATAGTGTCTCATGCTTAAACTTTCAAGCTCCTGGTTTCACCCTTGCAATCGAGCACTCTTCATGAAAGCAATAGAGTCGTAGTTCACTTGGTAAAGATAAGAACTGACCAAAACACTCTAGTTAGTTTTCTTCTTTCTTTTCGCCATTACCAAAAACAAAATAAATAAAACAAAAAGCTGCGTCATTTAAGCTGAGTAGATTCACGTGAAGTTTAACATCAGGATAAAGCGAGGACTTACCTTAGCAATGGCCAAATCTAGGTTTGTAGAAAATGGACGTTTTCGTTCAAACATGAAGTTGGTGTTTTTTTAGGCAAATCCATCTCATTAACTTAACATGTTAAAAGGTGAAATGACACGTGCGATTCTTGTGCCTAACACAACCTACTTCACTCACCATTTCCTCTTTTGAACTTTTAGTAGTATCTTTTGAGCTTCCAATTTCTACTAGTGGCCTTATTCAAGTTTGTCATTTGTTGCATAAACACAATGATAGATTTCTTTTAGCAAGGCCTTAGTGAAAATGACAAGTTTTCTTCTAATCTCAGTTAAGTTTGTCATTACCATAACACAGTCTTCATTTTATCATTATTTTGTTTCCAACTTTTCCTATTATCTTTAAATTTCCCCATTCTTCTTACATGGCGCATTTTAGGTTTGCAACTTCTAGTACACAAGTAAGGTTATTTTCTTTAATGGAATCTACCTCATTAATGTAATGCATGTGCTATAGTAGGCAAATAAAAATAAAAGATAATTTCTCACTTTGATAATGTGAAATTAATAACGAGAATGAAATCGATGACATATTTTTTCATGAGATCTTAACGTAAAATTTATACCTTTCAACTTTCAATTATACCATTCAATCACCCAAAACACCCACATGGGCTAATCTAGATTCGTCATTTTCTTTAAGTGGGCGAAACATTTTAATAGGTTGACACGTGTCCTTCTTTCCTCATCTTGCGCACCTATTCCAAAGACAAGTTGTTTGTTCGCAACAAATTGTACTTCATTTATCATTTTTCTCTTTCGTATTTCCAGTAGTTTCTTTTAATCTCTCAATCTTGGTCACGTGGTGGTTTAAGGTTATTATGCTTGGTATGAATGTATACTGCACAATTTGCTTTTAAGCGAATCCACTCATTAGCGTAGCATGTTAATAGGTGAAATACAAGAAAAAGAGATAATTTCCATGAATGAATTATTCATATTAAGTGCTTGCAAACTTAGTATATCTACCCAGATCGTATTAAAAATCACATTGCAGTTTACAGCGCCAGTGCAAAAACTCGAACTCATGTATTGAGGCTTTGTTTGGAACCCAGAGAAGAGAAGGGAAACAGAGAGTAAATTCAGAAAATCTCCTCTCCCTTGTTTGATTCGGTAGTTGAAAAGAGGAACAGAAATAGGAAAATACTTGAAATTGATTTCCATTCCTACTTTTCTTTTATTTTCTTTCTTCTCTCTTACAATTTCATGCAACTTTTCTATCTTTTTGTAAAACCAAACAATTGAATGTAACACACTTTTCCTATAATTCTCTCTCCGTTTCTCTTTTCTTCCCCACTCCCAAATATGACATAATCTTTCAAATAGCATTCGCTTGTGCTTTCAATCTTCGTTGCGTTCGTGTGCTCAATTCTCCCATTCACGAATTTTAATAGTTGGTAAGATTTTTGTAATATGCTTTCATACTCGTACTCCCACACTTGCACCCGTTCCCGCATTACGCAATTAGAGCATAACAACATTACATTGGACCTCCAAAAGGGATAATACCACCACAAAACAAAAGGTAAAAAGACATGTTTTCTTTTGGTAAAATGGAGCAAGTCCTATTGCCAGGCCTGAAATGACTTCCACGAGAGAACTTGTTAGAACTTTAGAACCACGTCAAAATTGTGTTAAACGATTTATGTACCGGATAGACAAGCCGAGCCAAACTTTCTAGTATTTGAGCTTGGCTCATTTACTAAACGATCGATTTCGATCCATTTTTTTTCATAAGCCGAGCCTATATAAACGAGCTGAACTGAGCTCTAGAGTGTTGAATTCGACTTAATTTCTAAACAAGCCTGAAACTCAAGCTCCGCTCGATAGCCTAAAATGGGCCGAGTTTTGAGTTGCTTATGAGCGATTTGGTTAGTTTGCGGCCCTACTTTACTTTGACAAAAGCCAAAAATGCTCTGTCCATAGTACACGCCAAACGTGTATATATACCCCTCGATCTTCAGACCAAAATCCCACATTGTCACTCTCGCTTCCTGCGCAGCTTTTCCCAGGTGGGTCCTTTGCTTACGGTTTGCTCTCTCCCTCTACTCATTTCTCAAGATATGTCCTTTTGATTCAAACCCATTTCCAGTCTTCCATTGGTGCTTAATTCTCGTAAAAATTCAGACCCATCTCTCTCTCTCTCTCTCTTTGCAGGGACAAAATGAGTAGTTTAGTGGAGAGGCTTCGCGTGAGGTCGGATCGCAAACCCGTTTACAACATAGATGATTGGGACGACGGTGAGGATCTTGATCTGAAAAGACCTGGGTCGGGTTTGGATCAGCAGAAGATTGAGAAGATAATCAGAGATGATGCGGTTTGTTCTTCCCGTGTTGTTTTTTGTTGTTGTTTTCTTGATTTAGTTTTTTGGTTTTGTCAATTCCCATTGGGGTGTGATGTATGCAATTGGGTTGTTAAACTCTTTGATTTTTGTTTTTTGAACGGCAAAGAAAATTTTCATTAATCATAAAAATCAAGAGATGAAAACCATACAACAGGTAAGATATGCATTGAGAGAGGTTCGAAGAGCGCAATTGCTCTTCTACTACTGCTAAATTTTGATTCTTGCATCTGGGCCAAAACTGAGATTATTTGTTTTCACAGGCTTTGTTAGACTCCTACCCTTTTTACTTTGGTGGACTTGCTTTGGTTGTAGTCTGTTGTTTTCCTGTTGTTTATGTTGTTATCTTGTCTTAATTCCTTCGGTTTTTTCAATTCGCCTTGAGGTGTATGCATGCAATTGGGTTGGGAACTATTTGTGCCAAAAGTGTGATTGTTTGGTTTCAGGCTTTGTTAGATTCCCTGCCCTCTTTACTTTGGTGGGTTTGCTTTAGTAGTAGTCTGTTGTTTTTTTAGTTATCTAGCTTGGTTCGTGTGGTTTTGATAATTTCCATTGAGTTGTGATGTGAACAACTAGGTTGTGTCTACGCCTAAAGGTAGATTGTTTGGATTCAGGCTTTGTTGAACTCCCTGCCGTGTTTTCTTTGGTGGGTTTGCTTTGGGTGTAGAGGATTTTTCTCCTTTTCATGCAGAAAGATTTTTGCTTCGGTTTTCTTCTGTAGATGCAAGATTTAATGCAGCTGGGGAGAAACATTATACAGTCTAATCCCAACCCTACGGACATGTGGGGCCACCCTACTTGGTATGAGTGGTGTAGTACGTGGCAAGGCTGTGCACCTGGGAAAATGATTCGTGATTGTACGGATAATAGCTCATTCATAACCTTATGAAACATAAGTCTGCATGAGATTTTTTGATGTGAAATGGATTAATGCTTTAAGATGATACTGAAAGAGTAGGTTTTGTATTTTTATATGCTGCAGGAAGTTACTTATTGTTAACACCGGTTGTTGGGATTGAATAACGGTTTTAGACATTTATGGATCAAGCGTTCCGAGGGCATTACAGTTTGCCTATGAAGCACTGACACCAAGGAGTGGCCGGATCCGTGTTGGGCTCTCCAGGGACACACCGAAGTATGTAACATGGCGTGCCCATTATTATGGAGGGACAAGCCAAAGACACGCCCGATGCATGTGGGACATGGCAAGGACACTCATGGGGACACGACTCATTGACTTTTGTAAATTTAAAAGCTTTTCTGGGATAAATATTTTATAACTTCAATGTTGGAAAAAGTGTAATGAAACCTGTGTATATATAGGCTTATACCATTGGTCGATAACATATCCGATAGGAGCCCTAACCAAAATATTTAGTGCTTATCTTGTAGGTATGCATTACGGAAAAGTTACTAAACATAAAATTACTGTGTACCATGCCGTGCCCCCCTTTTTTTGATAATTGGCCTGTCCCATGTCCTTTTCCGTGCTCCATTGCAGTCTACTTTTTACCAGTTTGGGTTGTTCAGGAAAATCTATGTTACAAGCAAATGCCAAAACCCTAGCTTTTTTCACTATTAATGTACAATCCGGAACATTGTACATTACAGTTCCGAGATGATAATTTAACCATCCCAACACATCGCTCATTTAGTATTGACTTCCTTCTGTAATGCATCTGTCAGTTACCCCACATACTCTCATGGAGGCTTGACTTCTCGCACTAATGGCCTAGATAAGTTTTGTTGTTTAGTTTATGGCCCAGCTCATATTTGGGCAGACAGAGTGTGTTGGCTGGGTTAGATATCTTATTTCATGAGGGCCTATAGGTCCAGCATATACAACATACCATTTTTCTTGGACTGTTCAATTTGACGAGAAGTAAGGTTATATATATGTGTGTGGGTGTGTGTGTGTATTATATACATACATATATATATATATATATATACACATACATATATATACATATATATGTACACATACATACACACACACACACACACATACACATATATATGTATGGAAGTGCCCGTTCGCGTTTAGCAGATGTTTTCTTTAAGAATGATAACAATGTGAAACTTCAAGAATTTTCAAACTGGAGTTCTGAACCTATTCGTCCAGCTGAAACTTCAAGGTAGATGTGTAAGTGTAGACTTGAATTTATAGGCATGTTTCCCTTGCTGTGGTTGGCATTCTGTGAAAATTTAGATTTGTCTGGCTTAAAGTTCTGCCCCTTTTCAGGTCACAGCTAGTGGCTACTACTAAAACACACTTAATGGAAGAAACACATAATCTGTGTTTTTCAGGTCACCACATAACCCTTTAGATTTCAAACGATATGTCCATCACAAATCTGGTTTCTTCATTTTGGTACGTACCTTTTTGTTGGTAAAGTAAACCGCTTTGCCAAGTTGGACTAGAATTAGGTAGCTTATGGGGTAATAGGAGGTGCCAGTCAACGTTTGTGGTACATTGTCCTTCGTCCTGCTTCCTCGTTATAGGAAGCCAAAAGTTTAAATGCCCTTTGCATGTGGAACTTGATGGAAGCCGTAGTTCTTTTGAACTTTGAAGTTAATCTGAAAGAAGTTCTATCAGTTTTAAATCTATATCGCAAAAACTTGACTTTATAAGTACTTAATTGCAGGTCAAGATTCTAAAGAGTGATCGTCTGTAATAGGTAAAACGGTATACATTAAGAGTCAAGTTTTTAGAGGTTTGAGGTTTTGGTCGGTGGCTGATCAAATGGAAACTTTCGATTATGTCTCTGAGCATCTGTAGGTGGAAATTGTAAACAGTTTTTCTGTTCTTCCTTTCAGAGTAATATCCGATAGACATATGTGGCATTTTTAGCACCTAATGGTAGTGTCGCCTCCCTAGCAGGATTCTTGCAAGGAGATCTCAAAAAAATTTTCAATAAAGAAGATAGTTCCAGGAATAAGTGGGCTAAAGACTATAAACTCCTGCGAGGTTCTATCCTGGGATTACTGGTGCTATATTAGGAACATTTTGGGACATCATGTGATATGATTCACTTGACATGCTTCAGTTTCGTTTGCTTCATTTATACGGCATCTTTATGTTGTAATCTCTTACATTTATATAGTTTTACGAGTGAAGAAACTATGCAGTCCTTTATATCTTAATTTTCTTCATTCTGTTGTTTATTTTGCATGTAGAAAGATGATTTATGTCAAACATGCGGCGGAAGTGGAAATCTTTTGGGCTGTGAAACATGTACATATGCCTATCATCCTCGGTGTTTGGTTCCACCATTGAAAGCTCCACTTCCTAGCAACTGGAGGTGCCCTGAATGTGTATGGTTCCCTGATGCTTTGATGCTGCTAGTTTTGTTAGATTTTATGCCATTGTAATGCACTGATGCTATAAAAGGATGGAAATCTGTTATCTCTGCAGGCTTGCCCTCTAAATGATATTGAAAAGATCTTAGACTGTGAAATGCGCCCTACTGCTGCTGATGATAGTGATGCCTCTAAGCAAATATTTATGAAGCAATACCTCGTCAAGTGGAAAGGACTATCTTATCTTCACTGCACATGGTAGTTCTGTGATTCATTATTGCCTTTGATTATTTTTGTGTCATAAAGGAGCTTGTTTATCTGGACTTATTTGATTTCTGCTATTGAAGAATGTTCTGCTATACAGTTTGCTAACATGTGAGCTACTGGGAATGATTCTAGTTGTCTTTTTGTGAGATAGTATTTCTGTTTCTGATTTTTTTTTTTGTTTTTTGAATAGTAATGGAATGCTTCCCCTCTATGCGTTGAACTTTTTTTTGGCAATACTGTAACATTGTCTTTCATTTACTGAATCTCAGGGTGTCGGAGAAAGAGTTTGTTAAAGCTTACAAGGCACTTCCTCGGTTGAGGACTAAAGTAAACAACTTCCATCGTCAAATGTCATCAATTAATAACTCCGAAGATGAATTTGTGGCTATTCGTCCTGAATGGACTACTGTTGACCGGATTCTTGCTTGCAGGTTAAACCATCTCAACCTACATTCATAAACTTGTATAATTGGTCCTCCACTCTAGCAGTCTGAATGATATATTATCACCTTCCCGGCAATTCAATTTGAGTCCAATGATGTCTTCTGAATTTAAACTCTTTTGTGAAATATATTTGTAACTTTGAGCTTTCTCATGTGAATGAATTAGCTCGAGGAGAGCCATCAGTTCTTTCATTGATTTGCGCTCTGTTTTTCTTTCCTTTGAATGGAGATTTGGGTAAATTGGAGTGAAGACCGAAGATAGTGTTGTAAGGTTAAACTTGTCTAAAATGACAAATGCAATTGAATGATCTTGGATGGACAGTAAATGCGACCATTAAATATTTTTGCAATAGACTTCCTCCAAATCTTGGTCATAGGTTCGATTCTGATTGCCGGCTTTTCTCTATTTATCTTTTAAATTGTTTCCTAAATATATCGATTGGGTATAGTTTTGACTATTCCCGGAGCCCGACAATTAGTTGACCATAGACATGTGTTAATTAATGGTCTTATAATAGATACACCAAGTTATCGTTGCAAACCCAGGCTTCTCTTGCGTCTTCTATGGTTATTGTTGAAGGATGGCTGGGAAGAATGGACTCTCTCTTATCTGGATTAAGCAGCAAAAGGCTGCCACATGTGAGCATATCCATCATCGAGTCTCCAAGAATTAGCCCAATAGCATGTATCCAGGTTGACCTATGGAGGAACATGCAAGGATAAGTTCATGCATGCTTGTTAATAGCAATGAGATAAACAACGAGCCGAGAGCCAAACCTTTCTGTCCGGGATAGTCACAACTAGTTTCTGCCAAGATATATATGGATATAGAACTCTGTATCTGTATATGAATTAATTAATACAAAAAAGAAGGAAAGATGAGATTCATTTACTAACTTCTTGCCTGAGACAAAATCATCACATCAATGCAATTTATGGTTACATTTACCACCCCTGAAAGGCTCTAGGGACATTGGCTATTATTGTACTTAATTTTGTTGATACGACTTGGATTCTCATTCTTCATGCGTTTCCTCGACTTGGGTGCAGTTATAGTGGCTAATATGACTTAACTGCACAAAAATGTGACTTTGCTGCACAATTAGACTATATTGGTTTCTTTTTTGTTCCTTTTAAATGCCGTTTTGGCACCCAACTTGTGGTTTTATATAGTTACCTCGTTGTAGGGTTTAAATGAACATTTTTGCCGTAAAAATGGTCATTCAAGTGCCAAAATAAATATATAATTAACCACAGTTACATCTATCTATCTGCGTAGACAGAAATTGACCTAAGTGTGCTGAAAAGCGCCTCCCGTCATGTCTTCACATTCTTCTGCTGGATTCTGTGGTGATTGCGGCACCAGAAGCAACATTACGAGGGTTGTACACCAATAATTTCCCCCATATCAGTCCATAACACCTGAACATGTACCCTTGACATTCCTATTTGGCAACGTTCTAAAAAACGGTATGCACTAGTCGAGCAGAAAAGGGGCACCTAGCGCCTAGGCGCTAGCTAGTGGGCTGCCTAATCTTGGTGTTGGGCCACCGCCTAGGCAGCCTAGGTCGACTTTTAGAACATTGCCATTTGGAGTTTAGGTGGGTCCCACAAATCGTGTAATAACTGGCTAACATTATTCGATGTGCCAATAGTGGCATTGGAACCATTTGTTTCCCTTACCGCACTATTTTTCTCCAGGTATACCATATGTGGTTTTGTCTTTAAAGCGCATTGTTGGAAATTGTCCCACATCTGTTAATTATCTCCTTCAAAACTAGTATATGAGCCCGGGCGGCCTTTCTACTCATTGCCAATTGGTTTTGAGTTGGATGCTTTAACATGGTATTAGAGCTAGGTTTTTGGAGGCTTTTCCCCTTTGTTTGTGCCATAGTTGCACTTTGTTTCGTTGTGATCCGTGTTGTTCTAGATCATTTGTTGACCTTTCCACGTGCGAATCAGAGGTTGCACGTGCGGGTGAGTGTTGGAAATTGTCCCACATCTGTTAATTATCTCCTCCAATACTAGTAAATGAGCTTGGGCGGCCTCTCCACTCATTGCCAATTGGTTTTGAGTTGGATGCTTTAACATGCGTACTAAATGGATTAACATTGGCTTTGAATAGTGCCATTGAAACCAATTTCTTAATTTCATTTTTTGTTCTTGTACTTCATTTTCTGTGCCCAAAAGTTAGTTAAACATACTAAACTTGTGGATTTCAGTAATGCATACATGCATAAGGAGTAGGAATCACTTGATGGATCGAATACAACTAAAATAGCTATGCTAGCCCGAAATTAGCTGGTAAGTAGATAATTGAGTTGGTTTGCGAATGAATATGGAAATAGGGCGGTTCTAGAATTGGAGTGAAACCCTAGGTGGCGTTGGAAAAATCAGTTTGAGATTTCATTTTGTTGCTATTAGGCGAGGTAGGGCGCCACAAGTTATTTTCATATTCTACTGAACTTTGTTAAAAACAATTGATTCTGTTGATGTATTCTTTGCTCTGTTTTTTTTGTCATAATAATTCTTGTTTCCATAACACAAGTGTGTGGGCTTGAGACATCTAACAACTTTCATGATTTTTTGCAGGGGAGGAGATGATGACGAGAAGGAGTATCTTGTTAAATGGAAGGAGCTTTCCTATGATGAATGTTACTGGGAATTTGAGTCTGATATATCTTCATTTCAACAAGAAATTGAAAGATTTTACAAAATCCAGTCTAGGCGTAGAAAACAATCTTCAAGTAAGCAGAAGAGCAACACTCGTGATGCCACAGAATCAAAAAAGAAACAGAAAGAATTTCAACAGTTTGAACACAGTCCTGGATTTCTTTCTGGAGGTACATCATTCAGTATGATGCAAGCTTTCTTTGATTGTGCATGGTTGTCTGTAATTTCTGTTTTGATTTGACCAATCATTCTATTAAATTGCATTTTGATGTAAGTGAAGGTTCACTCCATCCATATCAGCTTGAAGGGCTGAACTTCCTACGCTTCTCTTGGTCCAAACAAACACATGTGATACTTGCAGATGAAATGGGCCTAGGTGGGTTCTATACTGTTCTCTTTTGTTCTCCCTTTCCTTTTCTTCTTGGAGTCCCTTTCTTCAAATTGATTGTTTAGTTTCGTTTATATATTTCTATATTCACCAGTTTCAAGCATTAGTAGTTGTCACTGTTACTGTCACTATCAGTTACCTAGAAAGTGTCCGCAACTTTTAACGCGCTTATTCCAACTACATTTATTATCATAGCCGGAATCAGTAAAGATGAGTTTGTTAATCTTATGTCTTTAAATGAAATAACTAGAATTGTAGTTTCTACAAAATACATATGATTTCAGGGCCCATGCGTATGACAAGTAGGATGAATACTTGTCATCAACATGTGGATGTGATGTAGATAAATGAATGTAACTATTGGTTTACCTTTGAATGCAGGCAAAACAATTCAGAGCATTGCTTTTTTGGCATCTCTTTTTGAAGATAGTCTGTGTCCACATATAGTAGTAGCGCCACTCTCAACACTGCGTAACTGGGAACGCGAATTTGCATTATGGGCACCTCAAATGAATGTTGTATGTACATGCTCTTTTTAACCTTCCAATAACTATCAGTTGGCATCATTACCTGGATAAAGTTGCATGTCACAGGTCATGTACGTTGGCTCTGCCCAAGCTCGAGCCGTTATTAGAGAACATGAATTTTACTTTCCCAAAAGGAAGATGAAAAAGAAGAATGGTCAAAGTGTTGGTGAAAGCAAGCAAGATAGAATAAAGTTTGATGTCCTCCTAACATCATATGAAGTTGTTAACTTAGACACAACAGCATTGAAACCAATACAATGGGAATGCATGGTTTGATTCCTTATCCTGTTGAGTACTTGGCTAATTTAGAGTATGTTTCTTGCTTGGCTAAACCATGTTGACAAATCTATGTAGATTGTTGACGAAGGTCATCGTCTCAAGAATAAGGATTCAAAGTTGTTTTCTTCACTGAAGCAGTACTCCAGTAAACACCGTGTCCTTTTGACTGGAACGCCTCTTCAGGTTTGTCATCAACTCTAGTGGTATGTTGGTGGGTACTGTTAAAAATTCTATGAATGCCTTCTAGGAACATGCGAATGCCTTTTTATTTTTTATATGATGAGGAACATGTGAATGCTTGGTTGCAGTCTATGTGAATTCCTTGGTTTTTTCCCCTGCAATTTGTCCATGAACTAAAGATGCCTTCTCTTTCGAGGTTTTTACGTGTAGCTCCTGTTTTGGACCCCCTCTACCCGCGCACTCCAGAAAAAAACGAAAATGCACCGTCAAGGATTTTTGGAGTATTTTCTCAAAGTTGCCCTTATAAAAGTGTCTAAACCACTAAAACCCTATAATAGGAAAGTGCACCCTAAAACCATACGAAAGTGCCTAACCTAAAGTGCCTAAACCTAAACCCTAGGGTACCCTATGAAAGTGCCTAAAACCCTAACTCTATGAAAGTGCCTAAACCACTTGTTAAAGCATCTAACTCCAAATCAATTGGCAAAGAGTGGAGAGGCTGCCCAGGCTCATATACTAGTTTTGGAGGAAATAATTAACCGATGTGGGACAAATCCCAACATTCTCCCACACGTGTAACCCTTGACTCGCACGTGGAGAGGTAAACAAAGGATCCATAACATTTGGATCACAATAAACAACAATGCACTTATAGCACAAACAAGGGGAACAAATTTTTCGAAACCCTAGCTCTGATACTATGTTAAAGCATCCAATTCCGAACCAATTGGCAAAGAGTGGATATGTTGCCCAGGCCCATATACTAGTTTTGGAGGAGATAATTAACCAATGTGAGACAAATTCCAACACTCTCCCGCACGTGCGATCCCCAACTCGCATGTGGAGAGAGGTAAACAAAGGATCCATAACACTTCAAATCACTTAACACCACTAAAGCCCTATAATAGAAAAGTGCACCCTAGGATATACCCTACTGTAGGGTAGGGTACCCTAGGGTTCAGGCCCTTTCATAGGGTTTAGTGAATTTAGTGAATTTTAATAGTATTTGAAAGGTAAAGGGGTAATTTTATCATAAGGTTATACTTGGAGCCTTGGAGGTAATTAAAAACTGATCATCCTTAATGGGAAGTAAGTACACTGTTACTATCCTTAGAGGTAATTTGTTGTTCTCTTTCTTGGTTTTCCGTTGGTGAATTATTGTAATTTCTTAATAGGTGATTCCTAAGATGTGCTAACCCAGTAGTATACATAGATTGTTATTTGAAAACAAAAGACAAAAAGGTTATCTGGACGCCTCTTCATGGTTTCCTTATTGACGCCCTTCTTCTCGGCATAGAGTTTGAAGTTCTTGAATCTTAGGTTTATTTATGTCTTTTGGGAAGAAAGCATATTTCCAAGGAGGTAATATGAGGAAGAAAGCAGGATTGATTCAAGCCAAATGTTGAGGGAGATTGACCAGGGGAATAATTCTGACTGTGACAATTGGGATTGACAATAGAACTACCACCTCTAGGAAATTTTCCTTGGTCCTGTGAGTCTTCAATTCTCTGGAAATCTCATCTAAGATCAATGTGTCGGGACCTTTATGATTTTATCTTAGCTTGATCAGGGAATTTTAATTAAGGCCCCTTTAGTCAAATTAGTGGTAATGCTTGGCTCAATGATCGTTATGTATTTGAGCTAGTAGTCCACAAGCTTTCAACTCAGATAATATATCAAATTGTCCATAAGCTGATTTTTCCAATCAAATAATCCTTTACTTCACAAGTATTGAGCGTATTGGATGAACTCTACAATGCAACTCTCAACCTTCGTATGTGCCGACATAAAACTAACAAACCAAACCAATTGAATGCAAAGGTGCTGCTGTAATCTTATGACACAATCAGGGATGCTGACCTGGAATTGCCTGAAGATTGACCCAAATGAGCTCCAAAAAGCTGCTGAGACGGTGATGTGTACAATTCATGTGGTTTTACATATGTCAGCCTGCATAGTCTCCTGAATCCTGCCTGATAGTTTTTCTTGTAATTCGAATGACTATAGAAGAATAGAGTTTAAAGGAAAGCAAAGAGGTTTAATTGAAACTGGAACGAAGGATAAAAAGAGAAACATTGGGAACTCTCTTCTTATTCATTGTTTTCATACTAGTTAGGTTATATACATATATAGACATATTAGTTTTTTTTTTGAGCAGCTATATAGACATATTTGTGTGTGCGTGTGTGAATACATAGAGAGAGAGTAGCGCTTCTCTCCTTGTTTATTGCTTTCTCGTAGAGAGAGAGAGAGAGAGAGAGAGAGAGAGAGAGAGAGAGAGAGAGAGAGAGAGAGAGAGAGAGACCTTCAATGCAATGGATTGTAACGCCCTCTCACATGACGTGGGCCCCATGTATGTGTAGGTCCCACACCATGTGAGATAGAGAGAGTAGCGCTTCTGTCTTCTGGGTCCAGCGCGCTTAACACTTCTAAGTCCAGTACTCTGTGGTAAGTATATGAGTTGTAATTAGCAAGGACTTATTTGGACAGCTTTTAGAATCTTGTGATCTCTACGTATCATTAATTGTGCTGGTCTATACCAAAGAAACTAATTTGTTCCATTCTTGAAATCTTAGCTTCGCCATTGGCGAATACATTACTGATCCTATATTTCCTCTAGAGATGATTAATTTATCAGTCCGAGAAAGGTTAGTCAGCTCATGGATATCTAAAAAAACTAGTAGGATCCATTTTGTTTTTGAAATACTAAAGGTTGGATCACAGCATACATCCTATCCACCTTCCTTGTCTAATTGTTCAGGTTGGAAACATTGATGCTCAACTGTGGCGAATTTTCGGTATGACCAAACGTTGTTCTGTAGAATCTGTACACACTTAGGATTCACTCTGCCCAATGTGTAGCCGGTTATTTATGGCATGTAAATTTCTATGTTTTGGAAAGTTAATGAAGAGGAGCCTTGGAAAATTGTTGCATAATCTGTGTTTGGGAAGTTCTAAATTCGTAGAGACGGAGATATGTGGGTAATAATGTTGGATTGCATTATTCTCATTGGTGCATGAATATTGGTATTGATTTATCATTTAAGTGTAGATCATCATTCTGGCCAAAGTGTATTCTCACTAAAACGGGAACATCATTGGTATTTACCTTCAAAAGAGAGCTTACTTGCTTGTTGTTTATATTGGTTCATTTATTTTCTTTTTCCTTCATGTTCTCTGCTCTAATAAAGTCTTAGGGAGCAACTTTTGAGCCCTTACTGTTGAAATTTTTCTAGATCTCACTCCGTATTCTTCTCTTTATCATCCATTAGTTTCTCTATCTTCTTCCCCTTGATTTTTTCTCACTTTCATTATCATTTATTCCCAAAAATAGTTTGAATCTTCTATACCAAGAGATACCTGTTGGGCAAGGTAGGCCACTTTTTATGTTCTTTTGGTTTACATTTGGTGTGTTCATATTACCGATCTAGGATGAACTGATGTTTTTTCATCTCGTCAAACTTTTAGCATGTTTTCATAATCCATGTCGATGAAAAGGAAAATACTATGCTCTCTAATAGATATCGGCCTCTACACATTGGTTTTTGGGCTCTCCGGTACCGTTACACCCAGCTGTTCCGGTGAGAATGGAAATCATGTGCTAATCAACCGAATCTCCTGTAATGTATCTCCTGTAATGTATCGGTTCATAGCCCCATTGTTGATTGGAAAATGTTCTAGTGTTTTCCATGTGGTGCAAACAGATGCGGGAATGGCATTTGTAGCAATTCCCTGAGTTGGTTGTTGTTGTCTTCTTTTGCATTTGTAAATATCTCGTTTTGATTGGTGGGGATTCTGTTATGGTAACTGCATTTGCAGCAATACAACTTCATTTTCTTTTGAAGTTTTAATTTCGATGATGTTATGCAGAGAAATTCTTCATGAAGTTCAATTGCTAATATCTGTCATAACTGCCTTGTGCCCCACTTTCTCATGCTTAGGAAGTTCCATTTCGTCATCCTTGCAAGTTCCTTGCCACATTATCGTGTGGGCATTTATAAGGCTAATTTAGCTGTTGTACTCTAAATTATAATATATATGTGTCCTTACTTGTCCATTGTTGTCTCCTAACCCACTGCATTCTGCCAACTATATTCCTATGGTTTCATTAACTTTCTGTCAAATGACAAGCCATATATTTCTAGATTTTAGTTCTAGAAATTCTAAATCTGCTTGATTGCCTGTTTTGTCCACACTGCTTCTATAGTTTTAGAGTGCAAAAATGGTTTACTGTTTTAGTATGTTATAATGCAATTGTAACTTTGTGAGTTTAGTATACAAAATCAAGTAGTTAATGTTATAATGCATGAAGTACTAATTCTTACGAACTTGTCGTATTTTGATTTTTCCAGAATTGTTAAATGCTTGGTTAGCATCTATGTAGTCTGTCATGTCTACCTCCATGTTTTGGCTGTCTGGTTAACATTTTGCCTTGCCATATCCAAATCTTTTTTTTGTTTGCATTGGATGAGTTTAGCAATCTATTGAAGAGAAAAAAAAATACTGATGTTGTAGGGATGTTATTGTCAATCGTTGTAGTTAACATAGTAATTTTCACATGGGATTTCTCTCAAATTTTTAGATTCTGAGTTTGTACAATTCAACATCAAAGGTGATGCAAGCCAATGATAGTAGTGTGCAACTGCTATGCAGAAGAGAAAATAAACTGTACGACAAGTCAAAAGCAATAAACCCTAAAAGCTAAGAAGGCCTATCACATGCCATCAATGCAAGGAATCCATAAAGTAACGTATTTATCTCAAACTAGGTGGAAATGGGTCTTGACCAACTATATAAAGTGGGACATAAGAACTCAACAATGTGAATGTTTCTTGACTCCTGGTAGCATCTCCTAACCAAACGCATTCAAAACAAAGGACATAATGACCACAAATTTCATATTTATCCACCAATCCACCTTCCGCACCACCCAAACAGGAGCCCCACCACATCCTTATGGAAGACCCAATCTATCTCAAGGCAAACTAGGACCAAACTCCACAAGTCATTAGCCACCCTGCAATGTAGAAGGTCAATTATGCCCTAATCCATATTGTGTAAGCAACCTAATTCGGGCCTTAATACAAGGGATGCTTCTCAAGTTCCCGGGATTAATGTTGGTGTTTGACCCTGATAAGCTGCAGTTTGGATTTGTCTCTTTAAGATTGTTCAACATTGTGTCCCTCCTCTTATCTTGCTTTTACTCATTTTTGTTTGTCATCCATTACATCCCTTTTTGAATTTGAATTTAATGAGTGTTTGCTCGATATATCTATATGTTACTGGCTAAGTATCAGTATGGTACTAAGGTGGTATACATTTCCTTTCTGACACATAAGTATTATGATATTGCTAGTTTAGTCAGAGTCGATAGTTGCATTTCTTAGTTGCCAAACGATGAGTAATCAGATGGCTATTGAACTCACTTTTAAATCCCCTACCCACACATTCTTCAAATATCCTCGAATGGCCTTAGTCTGGAGCGGGGCCAGGATATTCCAGTGGTAATGTCGGCATGGCTTGAGCTGTATCTTTCATGCTAATGTTTGAAGTTTATATTAAGTGACGCTATATTTGGCCCGAGGTAAACATTGGTGGCAAAATGTCAAGGGATATATATGGCCGGCCTATAGGCAAATGATCATTTATTTAATGAATAGCTTTTCTATTAGCTCTTTAATTGTAGCCAAGATTTATAAACTTGCTATAATACAGTTTGAGTTTTATGTGACCCCTCTGTTGATGTGTTTCAGAACAATCTGGATGAACTTTTCATGCTCATGCACTTCCTTGATGCTGGGAAGGTCAGTCTCAATGGAGTTTGTATAAGCAAATGCTACTTGGATGAATGGGTTACCAGATTCAGCATATAAGTTTAAAATGCAGCATTGGTTTAATTTAAAGTTATATTTTCAGTTTGGTAGTTTAGAGGAATTCCAGGAGGAGTTCAAGGATATTAATCAAGAGGAGCAGATATCAAGGCTTCACAAGATGTTGGCGCCCCATCTGCTTAGAAGTATATCTCTTAAACTCACTTTTTTTTCCTTTTTCGACTATGGTTTTATATTTTAGCTTGACAAAATTTTGTTCTCACCTTTGAATCCTTGGTAGTTAATCTTTCACTTGAAATTAGGGGAAAGGATCCGCTTCTTTCCTCTTTGACAACAAAGGAAGTATGATGTTAACGTCTAAGAAAGTATGTGAGGGGTTTGAGAAATCCTCCCAAGGGAGATGGCATGAACTTGGATTGAGCTGTATAGCTGTTATGTTAAACTGTTTTGTAAAATCATTAAGCTTACACTTGTCTTAGGGTAAAGAAGCCTGTTTAAAATTGGCACACCAATTTTAATGGAACTTTAAGTTATGAGTTAGGGGAAGCAATGTTGAAGATGTTTTTTCATTTTTCTTGTTCACGGCGTACGATTTAGCAATGGTTGGTTGGAATAGACAGCCGAAATTTCAGTAAAATGTGTTTGAAGTTAGAACCACTAGTTTCGTGTCCTGACTTGAATGAAACAAAGAAATGTATTATCCGAACATCTCTATTATTTGTCAATCATAACATGATAAGGTGCTGATGCCTTCAGCAGCGAAACATGTTCTACCTATGTTTTTTCTTCAGCTGAGTTTTGCCCCAGATGTGGAAGACAGTCATGGTGTTAGTTTTGGGCTGTCTTGTTCTATCTGATAATAGTTCTGTTTATTTGTCTTCACGTCTAAAGCAAGGTAAAAAGGAAATTGTTTCACTTACTCTTGTTGTACTGTGTTCATGTACTTCTATATTCAGATTAGCCCCTATTGAGTTGACTTATCGCCAACCCCTCAGCAAGGAATAAATATCGGCTCGTTTCTCTGAAACAGACAACTCTGTTTCGTAGGTAACCAAAACGAGTCATCAGTGGAATTCCTGAATTCCAATGTTTCCACCGACCCGTACCGAAACCTGCCCAAACATCTCAATCTTCTGCCATGCATACTGATATACTCAGTTTTTTTCAAGAACAATAAGGTGTATTGAACATTGACATTTTCCTACGTTCTGAGATGCTTTGACATTTTCTTCTTTCGATAATGAGTAGGTTCTATAAAAATGGAATCAAGGGGATGCCACCCATGTGCAAAAGAAAGCCAAGGACAAAAGGGATACATGAAGAATCCCAAACCAGTGTGGAATCCCAAGCCAGTTAGGGAAAACAATCCTTTACACTACTAACTCCATTACACATCAAGGGTATGATTGCATACCCTCGACTCCCAACTATGTAACTGGAAAGGAAACGACTCTTATGCCTAGACATTAGGTCTCTCCACCCTATCGAAATATCTACTGCTCTGTTGTCTCCAAGTAAGCCACATCGAGCAAAGCAGGATCAAAATCTAGAGCTTCCGTCTCTACCCACTCTAGCCCTAAACCATGCTTGAATCAGATCTACCACCTAACATGGAAAAATCCACGACATATTCCACCATGCAAGCATTGTAGCCCAAAGCTCCCTTGTAACCAGACAATGAATAAACAAGTACCACTGATTCTCCATCTCTGAAGCACATGAAACACCAATTAACAATAACCTTTTTGCATTGAATGAGGTTATCTATGGTAAGCATCTTTTCCTTAGCAGCACACCATGTCGAAGAAAGCAAACTTGGTTGGAGTACGAGTGCAACAAATGGCCTTCCACAAAAAGCATATGTTAGTACCTTCAACCAAGATGTGGTAAAAAGATTTCACTTGGAAAGAGCCATTGGCCACCAAAATCCACTGCAAAGAATCCTTGCCCACCGTCAAGCCCCGCATATCGTAGAATTTTCCCAAAAAGGGCCAAAAGCTCATCCAACTCCGAATAATGCACCTCCCTATAAAGAGAAATATCCCACATCATTGCGTCCCCATCCGTTTTGAGATAATCCTATGCTGTCGGATCCCTATCCACTGCAAACTGAGTCAAAGAATTCATCAACCTCTCACCACCACACCATTCAAGCTCCCAAAATTTCACCCCTTGTCCCCACCGTCATACTAGTGTGCCTAGAGAACTCACCTCACCCTTTCCTGATACTCTTCCAAAGCCCGCCCCATGCGACAAAGAAACCTCATGCGAGGACCACTCACCCCAACCTTCCCCATGCTTAGCACCCACCGCTTTCCTTCCACCTATCTCTTTCGCACGCAAATCTCCATAACCACTTCCCCAGTAAACCTTGGTTGAATATTGTCAGCCTCCTCACCCCTACACTCCCTTCCCTGATAGAGGAACAAACTTTATCCCAAGCTACAAGATGATACTTGAACATCTCCCCCGAACCGCCCCAAAGGAGATATCTCTGCAGCTTTCAAAATTTTTTGCCACTGAACTGGGATAGTAAAGACCGACATAAAGTACATGGGCAAGCTCGAGAAAGTACTCTTAATGAGAGCGAGTCTTGCCCATTTCAACAAATACTGACTCTTTCATTCTGCTAGTTGCAAAAGAAATCTTGCAACCGTTGAATCGCAGACAGCCTTAGACTTGAACGAAGCAACCAGACCACCTTACTCGTTTCGTATATTTTCTTTCAATACGGTACTTCAAAATTGGTAATATTTTGCTGAAATCAGGATCTTATACTGGGGTTGATGAAATTGCAGGAGTGAAGAAAGATGTCATGAAGGAGCTACCACCTAAAAAAGAGCTTATTTTACGTGTGGATTTGAGTAGTAAGCAAAAAGAATACTACAAGGCTATTTTGACTCGCAACTATGAGATACTTACTCGAAAAGGTGGTGCTCAGGTGAGATTGCAGGGTGTAATGAGATAGAATTATTTTCATATTATTTTGCCTGACATTTAACTATCGTTGGATATCCTGAAACCAGATTTCCCTTATCAATGTGGTTATGGAACTGCGCAAGCTCTGTTGTCACCCTTATATGCTAGAAGGAGTAGAACCAGAGATTGAGGACCCAAATGAATCCTTCAAGTAATCCTATGCATTTCTTATTTTAATCGTATCAGTTCTGTTCTATATGCAGGAGTATGGTGGTTTGATTCCGTTGGCAGGAACTATGTTTACATGTTTTATCTCATTTAAAGAAAAGAAATTGCCTCCGTAGCTTGACTTGGATTTGTCATTGGTTCCTTTTTAACTAAAATTTTAATTTGATTTGCACCTACATTGAGAGAATACCCATTTGAGTTATATTCCTATGTTTATCTTGTTTTGTGACCTCTACTCTTATTTGTGTCTAAATTTCCACAGACAACTACTGGAATCTGCTGGGAAGTTGAATCTGCTGGACAAAATGATGGTGAAGCTTAGGGAGCAGGGGCATAGAGTTCTCATATACTCTCAGTTTCAGCATATGCTGGACTTGCTGGAAGATTACTGTCGGTACAAAGTACGGATCTTAACCAAGTTTTATATATCGTCTTGGATTCTTTTTCATTGCTTATTGAGACTTTGCTATAAGTGGAAACTTTCATCCTAATGATTTTTACTTGTTAGAAATGGCAATACGAAAGGATTGATGGAAAAGTTGGTGGGGCTGAAAGACAAATTCGCATAGACCGATTTAATGCCAAGAATTCGTCCAGATTTTGTTTTTTGCTATCTACTAGAGCTGGTGGTTTGGGAATAAACCTAGCAACAGCTGATACCGTTATTATATATGACAGGTAAAGAAAAACTTTCCTGAATTTGATTTTTCTTTTCAGTTGCTCCCTTCGCCTTTCCTTTGCTCATCGAATAAAGTTGTAGTTATGCACTTCCTCTGTCCCTTTTTGTTTCCACCTGTCCAATTTCAAATTTCACATAATGGATCTCCATTTTGAAAATTCAATATGCTTAATTTTTTTTTCATTTGCTGGAAATCAATACCTTTTTCACAAAGAGTTGAGTGCATTAAATGCACATCTCCTTTAAAAGTTGAACATCATAAAGTGGCTAACATGGTGGGACTGAGGTAGTATTAGTTACATCATTAGGCCAGGTTTTGGGTACGGACGGGTTAGGAATAGGGGCCTGCATGACTAGTTAGTCTTATGGAATCATATATCGAAAGGATATATGGATGACTTCTGGAATGTCATAAGATATTTTTTTATAGCTGAGACCTGAGAAGATGATTTCATTTTCATCCCTTCTGGTTCCCAACTTCCCATTTGAAGTAGCAGTGAGCGTTTCTCTATTTGGTTTACAGCCTTGAAATCTTTTATCACTGTGGTCCAAGTGCTCAGTTCATGAGTGAGTACATTTATGATGAAGAAACTTCAATGTGGTTGTTTAAGCTGGCTTTTGTCTATTGGCAGCTAGTCATATAACTTGGTCCTGTAACTTTTGTGCTGCTTCGATTTGGTTTACACCATTGAAGCAACAACCGAATGGAGAACTTCAAGGACCTTTTATCCCTTACGGATGAGCCCAATCAAGAAGATATACTTAATTTTGAAGCAATAGGTCAAGCTTTAATCAGAATATTTACTGGCTTAATGTTTCATGTCCCTTCCCACTAGTTTTACTGGCAAATAGGTGGGAGGATTACTTTCACGAAAGAAAAATAGACTGGAGGATTTTATGCAGTTGCTTTGGTGGCATTGGGTAGAAATTCGAACATTATTTGGTGGATTAGCACTCCTGCTCTTTGATGAAGGCAGGGACTTGGTAATATTTCTTCACATATTATCAAGTCTGGTCGGGGAAGTCGCTTGAAAACTACCTTCAATGGGTGATCTTTAGTGAAAGAAAATGACGAATGTAGGTTTGGTTATGAGGAAAAATACCTTTAGTTTTGATTCATCCTTCATTTTGCTGTATAATACTTTGCTGTTTAGCATTGTGCCTATTATATTGCTTGATTATGTCTTGTGCAGTGATTGGAATCCCCATGCTGATTTGCAAGCAATGGCTAGAGCTCATCGACTTGGGCAAACAAATAAGGTGAAAGTGAACTATTGGAAATGTACTGGGGTGCCTTGATGAGGGTGTTGATGGTTGTCATAGTTTCTGTAAATTTTGCAGGTAATGATTTTTAGGCTCATAACTAGAGGAACCATTGAAGAAAGAATGATGCAGATGACAAAGAAGAAAATGGTTTTAGAGCATCTGGTTGTTGGGAGGCTGAAAGCACAAAACATCAACCAGGTATACATTTTTTATCCTGTTCAGTACTAATATCAATTCTTGATTCGAAGCAAAATATTTATCGGAGTTTATTTAGTCATCCCAAACAACATTCTTATGCATTTCTGTCCTGTTTGGATACACTCCCGTTTCACTGTCCTTTTGCATCATTCTTTTCAAATCCTTCCAACACTTTTTTGAGGGATGCAATGTGTATTGTAAGCATATACATATTGAAGTGCAATGATTCTATTATGTCTCTGATCCTTGCATATTTGTAGAATCGTTGTAAATGCTTCCATCAGTGCGTTAAGCTTCTCCTAGAAATCCTTCCATTTGTGATTTATAGTTTTATACATGGAGATTTAGCCTACTAATCGTAAAACTAGTAAAAGGAGCACTAGAGGAAGACCAGATCAATCACTATGCATCCTGAGCTGTGTTGACTACATTGTCATACTTTGGAATTGCATCTTGAGCTGAACCTGAGCACTGATTATCAATTTTGGCATAAAATTTCTCTTAGCCAACAGTTTCTCATGCAAAACTCCAAAGTACCAGTGAGAAATCTGCTGCCTCTATCGAATTTACTCCCGCATGGCGAAATTTGGTTGTCTGGGATGCAAATGCTGTCTGTTAGAACACTTCTGCTCAATAGGTTCGCAATGATAGAACTGGGATTTTGTCCCCATTGAAAGTACAAGTTTTTCTTTATTCGAACTGTGAGATTTTTCTTCTTTGTTCAAGCATTCTTCTGAAGTTAAACTTGAAACTTGAAAGTGATAAGCATAATACTGGGAACCTAAAAGTGGACTACATTTGAACAGGGCTGCACCTATTCTACTCTGCTATTTGAGATGACAATTTTAAACTATATTTCTGTGGCTTCTACCCCTTGATATGCTTCACAATAATATGAACAACTTTTAAATCTCGGTGAAGGGTAACATGATAAATAATCTTATGCGGGTAACGAATTATGATGTGCAATCTTAATGGGGGTAACACGGGTAAATAACTTGTGTCAAGTGCTCAGGGTAACAATGCAGGTTACAGCTCTCTCTCTCTTGTTTTTTTCTTTTTTCGTGTTTCAAGCTGCTCTCACTCGTTCAACATCACTCCACGATCATTTCCACTGCCACCCGTACAATCCTTATGCAGTTGTGAGCACTTGACACAGTTTATTTACCCAGGTTATCTCCAATTCTGTACTAGATTTAACCTTAAAGATTCAAAAACTGCTGGTATCATTTTAACGCAGATCAAAGGGGCAGAGGGATATTTTACAATTGAAGTATGATCAGCAAAATAAATTAGGTGTAGCCCTATTTAATTTTGCCCATTTCTGAGTTTCCGATATTAACCACATAACTTCGATGTTTAACTTCAGAAGAAAGCTTGAACAAAGAAGAAAAAGGAAGGGTAAAATGTGAACAAAATCTCAAGGTTCAACATGAACTTGTTTTTATTTTTTATTTTTATGTTATGTGTAGTTATGTGTGGATATGTTACGTTGTATTTGTTCCTATCCAAACTAATTGAAATAATTCATAGAATTGCACCCTTTCCTCTCTCACAATCTTCCCTTCTTTTTTCCCTAATTTCTTCCTGCTTTTTGTCCGTTTTACCACTTTAATTTTTCCTGCAACCAACTACCAAGTATAACAATGAAAGGAAAAAAGAACGGTCGAATAGGTAGTTCATCTGCTAGGCAGACCCATAGTGTTACTCCATTCAAATTAGTCTACAATAGCGTTTCTTCCCTTCCTTTTTTGGACTTCCGATTCACTTCTCTTTGGGATTGAGATGCATCACTGTATTTTTGTGCTTCTTCTCTCCTTTCTCCTTCTGTTTTCTTTGGCATATATCCTCAGCCTTTGGGCGCAGATTCCAGAACGGAAGTTTTGACCATGGTGGAACCCGAACTATGTAGCATGATCATCAGTTTCCTTGTTTTAACTAACAACTATTATGTTCTAGGCAAATATGTCTTAAAGTTTAGCCATGAAATATGAGTGATAATCTACTGTGATGACTTGGAGTCTAGGCTAGAATGTGGTGGCAACGATGAAAGACATAATTTTTGGAGTTTAAATGTGGATACTTAGAAGATGAGTGGTTAGTAAAGGAAGGGTGGATCATGCAATAAACTCTTTGAGCTGCTCAAGGATCACCAATTCAGCATTGTTCTATGTTTGGAGAGGCGGGCTGGCGGCCAAGAGTAATTGCTGCGAAATGAAGACTATCCTTACTGATTTGCTTATTTACTGTTGTTTCTGTTATTTTGTGCATTCAATGTGGATTAAATCATTTGATATTGGCTTTGAGTGATTTGTATATCGTTTGGTATTTGGTGTCTGTTTTTCCTTTATTTCAGTGCTTGTAATAATGGATTTACTATTGACGCTGCCCAATGTATCGAGTTTAGGATGCCTTCCATTTAGGTCGATCCTTCGACATGGGTTGTCTTTGCAGACTAGATGATTTTACTAGTGGAGTTCGGGCCTTATCAAAGCTGAATGTTACCATATGTGTAATTTTTCTTGTGGTGGCACCTGCTTTTTTAATATGTTGGCTGATGAGTGGAACTTTGTAAAGTATGAGGGGTGGCACAGAACAATAAACTATGAAGACTTAGAGATGCTTTTTACTAGAGTGTATCGGTATCTCAGGGCTGCCGTAATTTGTTTTCTGCTTTCTTTTGTATACAGTTTTTGTATTTGTAATACACAGAAGATTTAATACAAGTTATGCTGTGTCAAATCGTGCATTAACAAATAAATAGTTTTGAATCATGGCTAGTTTTTGGTTCCTCAAAATTGATGGCTGATGACCTTATGCCCTCTGAATTTAGGAAGAATTAGATGACATCATCAGGTATGGCTCAAAGGAACTATTTGCGGATGAGAATGATGAAGCGGGAAAATCTCGGCAGATTCATTATGATGATGCAGCCATCAATAGGTATCTGTTTCCTATGCTAATGTATATCATTTGAGATATCGAGATAAATAACCACATATATCACTGTATCTTTTGTTAGGTTACTTGATCGTGAACAGGTTGGAGATGAAGAGGCTAATTTGGATGATGCAGAAGAAGATGGATTCTTGAAGGCTTTTAAGGTTTGTTACTGTTCTTCCATGTTTCTTTGTATGGCTAGAAGCTATGTTACATCGGTTCTTCTAAATGCACAAAATACCCGTCATTCAGACACTCGTCACTCGTATATGGTATGGGATTCATGCACGTTGTATGGTTTGACATTCACCTAGCAAGCATGTTTTGCAATTTGCGTTACAATGAAATATGCATCAAACTCCTATATTTCGCCAGAAATGCCTTTTTGCATCTTCTAAACATCATTTACTCTAGCAATGAAAGAAATATCTGAGAATTATTAGTTACTTTTGTGTACCCATGTGTCCTTGAAATTAAAATTGCATGAATCTAACACACAGTCACACATCCGACACCGTACCTGATTCCATGTAACATTGGCTAGTAGTTCCCGCTCATTTCTAGTAACGTGCACATGAACGTTCCACATGTAGCTTACCTTGTTGTGTAAATCTATGTTGCATGATATAGAGGAGCCAAGCCAGGTTGGAGATGCTCTCCAACATGGTTTTTATTTGATATGCTTTGACATGTTTCTGATGCTTTCCAAAATTTGCCGAAGTACTTGAACTTGAGATTTTTAAAATTCAAAGCATGGTCTGCAGCTCCTCGTTGGTCAAGTATCCAGGGGATGCTTTGAGTTTAGGGTGAAATATGCACCAGCTAAGAAATATTTGCTTATTCTAAGTGCTTCTTGTTGTAACAAGAAGTTTATGATGTGATCTTTTGTTCCATTTTCTTACACTCCATCTTCTATGAATCATTGTCACAGATTTTGAAGTACTGTAATTTGTATGTAATGACAATTATGTGTACATGTAGTTTCTCTATATAAGCTTGTACACTAGACCAATCCTCTCTTTTTCCCCGACTTTTCGTGATTAACTGCCTTGGCCTTTCCATTGTTCTTCTTTGTCACTTTTCTATTTATAATATTCAACTGGCAGGACCAGTCTGTTTAATCAGAAGCATCCCACATGTTCCACCTTAAGGCCTGTGACCTTTAGCTATGGCCAAAGTTCCTCGCCTTTGCTACCTCATCAGAGGATTTTATCTGGCCACCCCACCTGGGTTGTGACCTTTACCTAGTGTCAAATGTCCTTTGCATTTGCTACCATGTCAGAGGATTCCTTGCCTTATGCCGGGAAACTTTCCCAGTCCATTGATACTTGATCAATATTTCGTCACATGTGACATGGAACAAGTACATGTATTGTGTTCCTTGAACAGGTTTACATATGGTCTTCCCAACAGTAGTTTATTTATCCCTATCAATGATGAATCTGCAAACCTCCACACCCAGCATAACTAGGAACTTGAACACTTTCGTGAAGTTATGTTATCAAGAATATTGTTATTCAAGTATATGATCCCCTCTTTTCCTCATGCATTTTGATGGTTTCCTCTAGCCAATAATTATTTTTATACCTTAACCAAATCGTTAAGAAGAGCCTTTATATCTTGTTAACCATTACCATTGGTTATCTGGCTTGTCCTATTGAGATATTTTATTGCTTCATTTTATTTCTTTCGGAAGTAACAAATTTGCTTTAGGTAGCAAATTTTGAGTACATCGATGAAGTGCAAGCAGCAGCAGAGGAGCAAGCACGAAAGGCATCAATTGAAAATACCACTACCTACTCAGAAAGAGCCAACTACTGGGAAGACTTGTTAAAAGACAAATATGAAGTTAATAAAGTTGAGGAGTTCAATGCTATGGGCAAGGGAAAGAGAAGCCGTAAACAGGTAACGTTATGTCATTTTGATAGAAACATTAAGGAGTAATAAATTCAGTTTGCTTCCAGTATTATTATACTGTTTTACTAAGGGGGCGAGGGCTTATCTTCTATAAAGTATCGCTTGCTCAATGTTACTTTTTCTGGATTTTGGTTAGTTAATTAATCAACATTGCATTCCTCTCTTTTAATCAATCCTTATCCCATAGTTCTTGTTTTGTTCTTTCTAAAGTGCATTACATATGAGGCTTTGCTTCATCTTGTGATATATGTGATGTACGATGATGTAATGAGCTTCATTGATACCACATATTCACTTTGAAAGTTTAATTGGATTGTAGAATGATAATTGTTGTGAGAGATTTTTGTTCTGAGCCTAAAGTCACTAACTCTGCATGAAAGCTCCAATTGCTGTTCATCCAATATAACCATCTCTGAGAACAATCCATGACAAAAACTTCACCTTACTGCTCATGGGGCAGGTTAGAGTTTTAGGCTGTCTTTGTTTCGACGTCAAAGCTTTTCCTGAAAAGTATTTTTTATACTCTGTTGTTTGGTTGGACGAAAAGTAAGTAAAACATTTCAAAAGTGAAATAGTTTCCGTAATATGTGTTAAAAGGATTTACGTCTAAAAACTTGGCAAGTCATTTTTGTTAAATTGTGCGAGGCCACTCAACGTATCAAGAGTTGAGACCATTTGACATTTGTGAGATCTGATTCAGTCTCTTCTTATGTTCAAATGACAAAATAAAAAGCCAGCCCTTTTGCAAATCCAAAGGGGAGTGATAATATTCAGCCAACCATTGGGAAACGAAAATAGCAAAATGTCTGCGCAAAATTATTTTTTATGGAAAATGTTTTTCATTGTAAAATAAAATGTTTTCCATTGAAACAAACAGAGCCTTGATGGTTTCTCATATTCTCTTTTGGATTTTTTCAGATGGTATCTGTAGAAGAAGATGATCTTGCTGGTTTGGAAGATGTAAGTTCTGACGGAGAGGACGATAATTATGAAGCTGAGTTAACTGATGGTGAAACAACTTCAACTGGACTTCCAACTGGGAGGAGGCCTTATAGAAAGAAAGCCCGGGGTACATTTTTTACGGCGAAGTATTATCATCATGCATCAGTTGGATTGTTTGATCATGTTTGTTAAAAACTTAATCTGCCCCACTTTTTGCAGTGAATAGTGCTGAACCTCTTCCCTTGATGGAAGGTGAAGGGAGATCGTTTAGAGTATTGGGTTTTAATCAAAACCAAAGAGCCGCATTTGTGCAAATTTTGATGAGGTTAGTTTGGTATGCTTATTTTATTGCAGACATAGCAGCTTAGGTAATGAATTATGTCATTAGAAGAGGGGGTACTTAATCCTCATAATATTTGTTGGTGATGGTGTATAATTTTCTGATGATTAATATTGTCTGGTAGATTTGGGGTTGGCCAGTATGACTGGGCAGAGTTCACACCTCGCATGAAGCAGAAGACTTACGAAGAAATTAAAGAGTATGCAATCGAATCTTTGCTCGATCATAGGAATTTCTATATATTGGGTTGCTGAGATGGCGATGTTGCTTAAATGTATCTCCAGTTTTTTTATCAGTCTCATTAAATTATGTGCAAATGTCTTATAATCGTCGTTTCTTCAATGGTCGTGCTTGGGATTGCTAGACAATTGACATGGTTATTTCCCTAGCTGCTTGGATCAATTTTCTTCATCCTTAGGGCTTCCGCATGACTGGTTTGTTCTTAATTTGGTATATAGAACATGTGTCAAACCTGAGAATTTTGTCTTTTTCTGTCTAAAGACTCCCAAGGGTTTCTGTACCGTGTTGCCTTCTCTTTTCTATCTTATAAATTCTCCAATACACTCTGAAACTGGTGAAAAATATGTAGTTATGTTCCTCTCACTGCGGTCAAATTGTTGTCTCTCTTTGAAATTAGCTCTATACAGATCAGATCAATGTTTTGAAAACCGGTTAGTGAATTAGAAAAGGGACTGGGTGGACGGTTTACCGGTTCAGCCGCAGTCGAACTGGAATCGAACCGTCATGTCATAATTATATAAAAAACATGAAATTGTAAAACTAACTAATTACTAATTTAAAGAATTTGTCTGGAATGAATATGTAATCCTCATTATAATATAATTTTTGTTCTATTGTTTGAGTGGTCTTGAACTTATTATTACTGCAGTTATAGATGATGTTTGGTGCTGCTATTCTTGCCTTTTCTTTTCCCCTTTTTTGTTTTAATCAACTATATCTGTTTTGAATGGTTTTATTTTCTTTTGTGGTTTTTGGCCAATAGATAGGAGGGTTAGAATTGTAGAAGGGGATTGGGTATTCTTCAAGACAAGTGAAGTTTGTATTGTGGACCTTGTGGTTTGTTAGTCCCACATAGTAAGTTATAAAACTTGAGCCACACCAAGCATCTATAAAATGTTACTAAGGGCAAGGCAGGAAGCTGTCAACTGCCTATTTGCTAGAGATGTCTGAGCACTTGTCCCCAAGCCAGCTGTCTTTGGTTACTGTCGTCAGCTTTAACAGGTAGCAGTAAAGTTGCTTAAGTTCAAAATTTTCTCTTTCCAGTTCCAACGGTTGAACGAATTAACCATTTAGGCCTTGTAGTCTTCACGATGTAAGCCAGTTTTGAAACATAAATGGTTCTTCGGTTAGTCCGGACTGGAGCAAAGACCCATCCACGGTCCAACCGGTTGAACTGGCCGTCCGTTTTTAAACATTGGATCAGATTTCCTTATAGGTATATATGTACCAACTGGGTCATCACCATAAAAGGTACCAAATGCGGGGGATAGTGTTGGAAAAAAGTGTGGCTAATTTCATACACTAGGAATGAGGTTTAATGACTTTTTTGCCGTTTAGTGAGAAACAAGAATAAGATGGTGTTCTTCAAGTAATGATAGTGAACAACCAACACATAAGACAACACGCTCTCCTATTAAAAACAATGTAGAAAAGGATTTTGGGGCTGAATAAGTAGAAAGCACTATTCTAGAGAGATGTTGATTGCATTGACAAAATGAAGGTGCAAAGTAGTATTCCACATACCTATAGGAAGAATTGGAAAAGCTCTGGAATGGATTGGGAAATTTACTCCATCTAGAGGAATGGAGGTGGAGATGGTAAGACTGCGCTTAAGTGGGCATATTTTGATGGCAGCTGGGTTGCTAATAGATTTTTGCAAAGTGAATAATAAAAGTTTATGAAAAAGAATTGGGATAGCTTCCAATGTGAGGCTCGGATCTTCAAGAGCTTCAGCCTTGTCTGCAATGTTACTTCATGTTTCTTCAACTAAGGAACTGATTGCTGAGAAGGTCTTGGTTTGGGGGGATTAGATCAAGCCTCACTTTGCTAGTTGCACTATAAGGATTGAGCATGATTTTTTTGCTATTGGACATGGACTCTTCTAAATTTACCAGGCACCCAAGGAAATACTTTACACTTAGATAAGGCCACCAAATGGGATGTGTTAAAGATGTGTCATGGGATATATACCTAGCAATGTTTGAGTTTACCCAAGGAAAATGTGTTGACAATTAAGAGTATTTTTTGGTATATGGTGTCCCTGCACCCTGTACTTGTGGCTCATTATATAGGTAGTTTTTATGTTCCTGTTTGCAACTTCTAGTCGTTGGTGCATTGATTTTGTGCCATGTCTTGGTTATCCAGGTATGGAACTCTTTTCCTGTCTCATATTGCTGAAGATATTACTGACTCACCAACCTTTTCAGGTGATTTTTTATTCTCATTGGGTCTTGTGCTTCTCCTACTTTATTTTGTCTGTCCTTTCCTTTTTGTCTCCTTTTGGCCATTGAGTTTTGGTTTAAAATTATCGTCTTTGCTGCAGATGGTGTTCCCAAAGAAGGACTGAGAATACTAGATGTTCTTGTTAGGCTTGCAGAGTTAATGATGATAAGGGATAAAGTGAGTTTTGTATGCTTGGTATAAGAGTTTAGATACATTGAATTTGATTTAACAGTTACTTAACATTGGATTTTAAAGATGTCCTTGACCTGGAAGTCGTCATGGAATTTTATTCTCCCATTCTCCCTCATAACTTCTAATAGTGTTTAAATTTGGGAAGCCTGGATGTTTATCCATTTTTTGTAACCTTCTATTTCACGTGTAGATGCATGATAGGAGTCTCTGGCATTTTTTTCCCCCAAATGTCTGTTAATTGAAGAAAGGAAGTCCAATACGTTTCAGTCTTAGTTGGGTAAAACAGTTACACACAATCACATGCATGGAATACTTGGCTATCCCTTTGTTTTGGGAACTGATGGTAACAAATTTCAATGAAGTCTGAAGACTTTAATCATTCCATTGGTAATTTGGTGGTATGCTCCTTTGACATATATGGAGAAATCCTTAAGTTTAAGTGTTTTCTGGGATGCAAACCTGCCAATACCCAATATGCATTGACCATTCAATAGGTTTTGAAAGTATAACCTCGAATGTTATCAACTCTCTCCGTTTCTCACTTTTGCGCATGGGAAAGTGTTTACGTGAGACCTATCTGTTCCTCGTCTCAATCTGTCTGTGATATATGATTTGGATTAAAGTGAAATTCAGCTTAGTGATTTGTTCACCCTTCCATCAAGGTGATTCTTTTCATTGTTGTTACACAAGTTCAGCAGTCAAGCTTTGGCTTCACAGGGTTGTCTTAATTTCTCTAATCCAAGTTAAGTTAAGCAGATATATGTTTATAACATAAATGACTTTGACTAACCAGTGTGCTGAACCTATATTACATGGACTTTAGGATACTTGCCACTGCGGTTAGGTTATGGCATGTGTTCAACATACCTTCTTGGACGTCCACCTAAAGACGTATCTGATTATATCTGCTCTACTGAATTATGAATTTGTTGTTTGTGCTGGGAGCTCTGTGAAGTGATAAAAGTTATGATCATTCTTTATACAGTGGCATTATATTTTACATTGTATTAGACATTTCTTGTACTTTTTGTTCACAACTGATATGGTATGATAGGTGAAGTTTGCAGCAGAAAACCCAAGCAGTCCCCTTTTTGCAGATGACGTAGTATCTCGTTTACCAACATTGAAAAGTGGAAGGTTTTGGAAGGAGCACCATGATCTATTACTACTGCGTGCAGTACTAAAGTATGTCTCTTTTTTTATTTGGTTATTCTCTCTTTTGGCCTCATAAGATAGTACGCTTTGATGACTTAAGAAACAAATGGAGATAGAAAGTGCACGTCCTGCATAAAGAAAAAAGAATAAGAGAGAAGTATTATGAGTACATATTCACAATTAATTGTTTTAAGGCTAAGAAGCACTGACATGCCAAACTAGTTGCCGTATTCATATCCTGGCGTGTCTGACATGGATACCATGTGGCAAATGCCGCGTATCCACTTAATTCTTGTCATTTTCAAGCGGGGACCCATTGGTGCATGTTTGGAGACAGACGTGTCTTAAGTTAGACACCGGTGGGGTGGGGACATGGAAGGAGTCAATTTGTAATTGTAAAACTTAATTTGGTGGTTGTATAATGCTTAACAAAATAAAGGCAAAAATGCGAATAAAGAAATTTCGACTGTTTAATCTGCCGTTTAAATTATTTTCTCTCAATAGTGAAAGGTTAGAATTTCAAACTATAATACTAGTTTAGGTTGTTTCTGGACACAACATTCATATGATAAACAACGCCACAAAGTACAATAATATTTTACTTGAACAGGATCTATTAACATAATATGGCTTCCTATTCTTAAGACAAGTCCCTGCTGTGTATGTGCCTACCCTTTTGGAATTGTCTTGTTGTGTGTCTGCACCTGTATCTGTGTCTGTGCTTCTTAGTTTGATGTGAATTTCATATAATGTCTTGTAGACCTTGTGGTAAGTTGGTAACTTTTGCATTTGTTTATTTGGGTATCACACTGGTTGTAGATCTGGTCTAGATGTCAACTTCCTAGTCTTTTATTTACTCTTACTTGAAACATAAAATTCACTGGCCATCCATTGCATTGCTTATCAGTTATTTTTTTGTTGTTGCTACTGTTTGTTAAGCATGAACTTTAGATATTGGAAGTTCCTTTCTTGGGTGGGAGGGATGGAGAGGGGATGCTTTTAGATGGTTCCCACATAGCTTCATCCTAATTTTGTGTTTCTTCTCAAGCCTTGGGAACTTTAGTCACTTTCATAAGGCAATGTTATAAAGACACGGTTTCTTAGACAATAAGCGGAATACATGAACGTACTTGTGTTTTAGTAAAGTGTATGTCTTCATATCAACCATCCACTGTTGGAGAACACTAGGGTAACTTCCATTTTCATAGCATTAGCCAGTAAACCTATTGGAAATTTGTGTGAGTGCCAATCCAGTTGTTTTGACGTTTATTTCCCAGTTATGCTACAAGCTCCAATGAACAATCATATTGGCGCAAGCCCTATTTATTTTGCTAGACTAGTTGTGAGGGACATATAATCCGCAATGATAACTGATCACCTTGAACTAATATTGAGGGAAATAATAATACGCAATTGCCCTTTGTTTTGTGTATTGCATGTTCTATGGATATCATAAATCGGATGGATATTTGATTCTGACCACGAAAGCTTGAACCAACTGCAGAATATGTTGTCTCCTTGGATTTATAGTCAAATTCAATGCTCTAATCCGGTTTATAGTCCAATTCAATGCTCTAATCCGGATAAACGGGACATTAGAGAATTAATGTACGAGGACCACAGCATTGTTTTGCAATTTGTTATGGGTACTTTAAGTTTTTTCTGTAGTAACTTGTTTGGCTGTGTTAAGGCATGGCTACGGAAGATGGCAAGCTATTGTTGATGACAAGGACCTGAGGGTTCAGGAGATCATATGTCAGGAGCTCAATCTTCCATTCATAACTCTGCCTGTGCCGGGAGCATCTCAAGCACAAGATGCTGCAAATATTGCTGCTACTGAAACACCTGCGAACCAGACTAAGGAAACAGGTGGTGGGACTGATTTAGCAGCTGAAGCTGCACAGGGAGCACCAGATGCTCCTAACCGAACACAGTTATATCCAGATTCTAATACGTTGTATCACTTTAGAGAAATGCAGAGAAGACAGGTTGAGTTTGTCAAGAAAAGGGTGCTTCTTTTGGAGAAAGCACTAAATGCAGAATTACAAAAAGAAGCCTTTGTAAGTTTATACTTCCTGCACATTTTTAAGCTTGTCTCCTTGCTTAGCTTGCTATATCTTTTACGTATGTTTAGGAACTTTTTGCTTGGACTTTTCGAACTACTTTTTGATGAGCCAAGTTAAACAAAATGATTGGTCTTTGCAGGTTTCTTTTCTTATTTGTTTTCTTTCTTTCAAATTAAGGAAAATCAAAAGCATGACATCCTTGTCGTTTTCCCTCAGTACTATACTAAAGCTAAGAAAACATAACAAAGGTGTCTTGGGGTGCTGTGCGTTGAATCTTGTGTGGTAACTCAGAAATGCCCAAGTAGCAGTTTGGGTTGCTTCTGACTTTACTATTTTATGCTTTGACCAAAATTCGAGATTTCAAATCCAAAAGTTTTAGCTTCTCTTTTTGGTTTGTTGTCGTTCTATCTCTACCCAACAAGGCCCCCCCCCCCTCCCGGCCAGCCTCTACTGTTTTGCCCGAGTGAGTTTCACTGGAAACTGGCAGGATAATCAATCTAGAAACTTTGTTCCTGCTGCCAATGATTCGTCTTTTTGAGGTCAATGGTAAGGCAAGTCATCATCAAATTTGGGGGTTTTAAAGCTGTGAGAAGGTACTAGGATTTATAGATAGAAAAGATTGGGATTGTCTTGATTATAAAGATGATTTCTGGACTTGTAATCTTGTATTGAATTGCTTTACGTTCACCTACTAAGGCTAGGGCCTTGTGACATACAAGATACTTAAATTGCGCGAAAATTTTCCTAAATGGATTCTCTATTATTGTGCAGTTTGTAGAATCATAGATAAAGTCTGCTAGTTGTCTTGGACATCTTTTTTATACATCCATAAGTTGGTGTCTTTGAAGCCAAGATCGAAAGGTCACTATTTTCTGTACTCGGTTTCATAAATCTGACATCAAGATCAATTACCACACCTAAGCCCCCATAAAAGCTGTTAGTGTAAATGCAATGCAATCCTTGAAAGTTGAAATATGTAAAGGCTAATTGTCAAAATGTTCTGCCTTAATAAGGAAAAGTGGCGAGATATCTGATATGGTATTTTTCTATTGAGTATGTTTATTAGTGGGTAAAGTAGGCCACTTGACTGCACCAACACTCATATGAAGATGGTACACTTGATGGGTTTGAAGAAAACATGGAGCTTGAAAAGTCAATTACAGAACCTTGTGGATTGTGATGGTTTGAAAATCGTTGCTGAGTTGCTGGCAGCGGCAATTAGTTCTATAGAAAGGGTATTTGTGCTAGATGTTGTGGGCCCAATTCTGTTTTTATTTCCATTGGTAGAAACATTTTTTCATGTTTCATTTGAAAAAGGTGAAACAAGTCTCTGATTTTTGCATACCCTGTTGTTATTTCCAACAGTTGTCATTGGGTATGAGCTACTCTTAAAGAAATGCTCTGGCTGTTTTGGCACTTACTTTTATAATTATATATATACAGGAGAACATGCTATTTTTATAATTGGGCCTTATTTTCGTCATAAGATCACCTCAGTAACTTTGCTTTTACTGTCTATTTTGGTTTCTTATTTGTTTCACGTGTTGTTTTCGTTATAGTTTTTTGCAACAATTCTTGAGTAGTTTCTTTCACTCTAGAATGGATCTTTTGACAACATTGTTCAAAAAAGCTCAGGCACATTCCAGAAACCATTCTGCAAAATGCAATGCATTTGTATAAGCGGAATAATGCCTGACCACCGCGAAACTGTCAACATTCAAACAGGCTTGCACCCTGATCCCATTGAATTGACTACGAAATTGTTGAGATCTTGATTACGTCTACCTGCTATCTTCTCTGTTATTTATTCAGCACACATACAACTGTCAAGAGTGACAAAAATTTCTGTCCTACAAGATGTTATCATGTATTTAGTATCTTCTAAGCCCAAAATGCTAAAAGGAGAGCTCAAATATGCAAATCTTTTTTGCCATTTGTTTTATCGAAATTTTGAAGTAACTGAAGGAGGGATCTAGTTTCTGTCATTTTCCTATGCATTTGGAGACAATGTTAAAAATCCCTTCAAAGAAGGTGCACTGTCCTTTGTGGTTAATCCTCACTATTTCTTATGGTAGGGTCAGGAAAATACAAATGAGAATGCTGGTGGCGAGCCGGAAGCTGAAGTGAGGATTGTAGATATACCAAGTCCATCTTCAGCAGAGATTGATGCGAAAACTAGTAATCATTTACCACAAGTAGATGTGATCAGTAAGTGTACTGACTGCTTCTCTGTAAATCATGAGCAATGGTTTGTAACTCTCAGTTACAAAACCTCTAATGTATGATGTTCCTTCATACTTTGATGTGTTCATTTCGTTGCATCATTAGGCCTCAAAAGAAACATTTTGTATAGATAGTGCCGGAGGCTACTGGGCATACTACTTGTTGGGGTCGCTGTTTCAGCAGTTAAACTAACAAGGTTGTGGGTTTGTACCGGAGCACAACCATTTTTGTTTAGATAATGCCTGAGGTTACTGGGCGTACTATTTTAAAACGCCTCTATGACTGGTGTTGCCTCCAAGATATCGCTACGTCTTTAGTGATTGGTTCCACTTGTTTTTGCCAAAAACTGCATAATCTCTAATTGTGATCCCTGTAAAGTGGATCTGTTTTTTACCTCTCTCATGGTTGCATTGTTAAGAGCTTGTCCCACATTGGTCAACTAATACCTCCAAAACTAGTGGTCAAGCAAGAATGTGCTTACATCTGTTGATGTGCTTTGTTGACTAGCGAAGGGAGTGAAACCTTGGGGCTAACGTTGCCACTGGGGTCGCTCTTCTTACTCTAGGGTCACACTCTCTATGGAAAGATGAGTGGTTGTGCTTCACTAGCCAAGTCCATGCACCCACAGCTTGATCTACTAGTGTTATCTTCGATCCGTCTAGGTCAAGACCTTCTCTTTACTCTCCCTTATGAACCCTTGGAAGAACTCACTGGAAAGCAAGCTACCTGTGAAACCCATACCCGGTCCGAACCAGATCAAAAATTGCTTATGAGCTTTGGCGGCCTGAGTCGGCTTCTCCTCTCGCAACCTATTAGTTTTAGGATAGAGAATTTAACTGGTTTATGTTATTGGTAGCTAAAGCTCAAAAAGCCTTCTGCCAAAGTTAGACCTTTGGGATACATATTTCCTTCATGTTAAAGTTACCAATTTTGTAGCACCGACAATCCTAGAGGCCGGCGTGTCTTTGTGTCCGACATGGGGACACGGATTAATTAATTTTTTTAGGGGGACACGGGAGGGACATGTATGGGGACACGGCAAGAATTAAATATGCAAGTTTTTTAAAACTTTGGGGGATAAATGTGTAATTGCTTCAAGTATTTTGGATTAAAAGTGTTTTACAATGTATATATGATGCTTGTGTATAAAATTTGAAGCTTCAAGCTTGTACACCTAATTATATTTTCACTCGTAGACAATAAATATTATTTATTTATTTATTTATTTTCTCCGTGTCCCTTGCCGTGTCAGTGTCTCCATTGTTTAAGAAATCCAGTGTCCGAGCCCGTATCTGTGTCCGTGCTGCATAGGTTACCAACTATCCCAAAAGTTTAAGTTGTTAGGTAATGACCCAACAATGTATATCAAGCTATCTAGATCACTCCCTTGCTTGCAAAGGAATTGTGTTTGAAAATATATATTGAGGTATCCAACTGTTGTTATAATGATATTGGCCGATATTGTTTACATTTCAGTCCTCCAGGAGTTTGAGTTTTACTGCCTAGTTTCTCCTAGCTTTACGCGGTTAATATGTGGTGCTGGAATTATGAAAAAAATAATCGTAGATAACCATGGGCTCACTGTTTTACTTCTCCCTTTTGTGGAACATTTGAAAATGCTGAAATGCTCTTTCTGTGTAGCTCCAGAAGAAATTTCAGTTGCCGTCTGTGATGATAACCCAGATCGCGTGGAAATGGCTCAGCTTTATAACAAGGTAAAGTGTGTATGGTCAAGTATTGGTAACTTATATAATGATTGGACATGTTACTTTACGGTTTAGGATAATGCACCATATTCCCCAGCAGAGAAAATCTTACTCCTTTTGTCACATTTTCACTCTTCGTGTGTATCAAAAAATGGTCCATCTTTTCTGCTGTTTCTTTTCTAGATGATTTTGAAAACTGTCCACACTGATCAAAAAGAACACTTTGTCCAAAAGAATTAATTAAGATCGTTTTTTGTTTCGGGGGAAAAAAAAAACTCGATTCTTTTCACTCACCAAGATACATTATCCGTTGACTGGTTAATAGGAATGACTACAGAAAGAGAATTAAAGTGGGAGGGAGGGAGTATACTGAAGGTTGTGAGCACTAATGTCTCTCTCTCTCTCTCTCTCTCTCTCTCTCTCTCTCTCTCTCTCTCTCAATGTAGATGTGTAAGGTAGTGGGAGAAAACAAGGACTCAATGGTGGAAAATTTGGCAAATGAACCAGCAAGTTTCCAGGAGAGGAAGAACCTCATTCCACTTGAAACTATTTGTAATGGTATAAACAGAATTCTCTCTCCTGTTCAGCAGAATTGTTCTAGCTCCCAAGAACGCAAACCAAATGCGGATTCACAGTTGGAGGAACCGAACAAAATTGCTGGAGATGACCAAAAACCTTGTCCTGAAGCAACTACCGATTTCAAGGTGCCAACAATGGAGTCGGGATATCGAACAGATTCATGCCCGCCTCGTTCCGAAGCTCCATCTTCTCCCACCAATGGAACTGGAGATGACTTGGAAATGGAAGAAAAGCAGGATGATGCCTATTCAAGTGCTGATGGTTCAACCGATGAAAGCACGGGGAAATAGTCCGCTGGGGTCATTATTTTTATGATTAGAGATATGACAAACAATGTTTCTGGCAAAAGTGCCTGAACTGGTTTTAGACTAATTTGTTTCGGGGTTTTCCCGAGATCATTTGACTCGGGTAATAACAATTTGAGAGTTCGAGAATAACTTCTTAGACTTTGACTTGTGGTGCTTTAGCTGTGTTCTTTTCTTTTCTTCTTCTGGTTGGTTTTGTTGATTCTTGGAGAAGTGCTTTGGGAAGAGACAGGTTCTCGATCGATGATCGTGGCTACCCTTTACGCACCAATGAATTCCTCATTGTCTAGCCCTTACATGTAAGATTTACAATCTACCGAATGGACCAAGAAAATTGCCTGCATGTCTGATGGAGGATAGAGTGGTTAGGGAATTCACCAACATAGAGCTCTTTGTTGTTAAAGCTGTCCGCTTCCTTGCCTTTGGTAGCTGATATAATGGCTTTTTCCTTTGTGGATTGTGTGAGGAGAACAAGAAAATATGGAAGCGAGAATGTAAAAAGATGGCCAACTGGTCTAGCGCTGCATGCAAAAGCCACAATTTCTTCCTGTAGCGGCTAATGACAACATAAAATGGACTGAAACGAAAAGAATCGATCATAATATGTATACAAATTCCTAGGGTTCTCTCGCAAAACGTGTTGAATGTCGATATGCATTTATCCCATCGAAAATCGCTCATAAATGTCGCGAATATCCGACCTGTTCGTACATTGATCCCATCTAAACTCATTGACAATTCATAAATCAAAGAGATAAGTAGATCGTGCCATCTTAGATAAATCGCAGTCCAAGAAGTAATAAACAATCGGAAAAACGTACTATCCCCAACTTATCTAACAAATCCAAACGATCAAAATACAGCCAAAAAAATATCCCAAAATCAATTCATACTATGACCTTCATTTTAACCAACAGAGGTCCCCATCTTGCTCTCCAGTCGCTGCGTCCTCCCAATTTTTGCTCTCCAGTCAGTGGGTTGCCAATAAGTGTATGCAATAGCGGGCATCTTTTTTGCTACGTCGCCATTTAGCTCGCCAGATCTGCATTTTCAATGTAGCATAAGAATCGCTTCTTCTCCATTAACAAAAGAATGATGGTGATGACTGATGATTGAATGGGTGAACCGAATGATTCACGATTCACCGGTTTGATTCGTCCTCACCCCCGGAATGAATCTATTTTTCAATTCATGGAATCTATTCCTATCTATTGAGTCGTAAAATATAAATCATGAATGGTACGATTGTAACAATTATGTGGCTTAACTTCTAAATGTTGCAACAACTTCAATAAACAAGTCAACAAACAATAGTCTGCAATAATTTTTTTTTGAACCGGTCAATACCATATATCAAAGTACATTTGAACCACCTGAAGGTGCAACTATATTAGCTCGCTGGCTTGGTGTGGAGTTGAGCCTTTCGAGGAGTGACCGGTATTTCTGTGCAAATTCAGCAATACTATTAGTTTTAATGGGAGAAAAACAAGACCTAAAATAAAATACAAAACCAACACAGGGAAGATAAGGTTCTGTGCCTGGAGATGCCTTGCCACATCTTCTCTAGTCAAATTCTCCTCATTCATCCACTCCAGAATCCTTTCAGGGTGCAGCCTCTGCATTAGAAAGGGGTCATGAGTAGCAAAAGAAAGGCCGATCGATGTGGAAATTTTAAAGCATGATCAGCCAAGAGAAAAAAACAGTGATTACAACTACCAGGAATACTTCAAACTTCCTGTTTGGCTTGAATTTGTGAAGAACGGAGACCTTATTACTTTGCCTCCAACTTATCCTTTTGCACAAACGATCGACAACTGAGATAAGCAAAAACTGAGACCATGCAACAATGGGATCGACCTCGCAAACAACATTAGTTTTCTTGCAACAACTGATCAGATCTCATCTCATGGGACTTCCTTGCAAGAGAAAAAAACAGTGCATGTTTGGGATAAGCAAAAAATGTACTATTTCTCTGCAGATTGCAAAAACCAATGCATAGTTAGTGTTAGACTTTGTTCCATATCGCTCATCTAAGCCACCCAAGCTTGGTTAATATATTTACTCCATCTTTAGTCAATTGGTTTTAGATTAGAACCCTTCAAGAAATCTAACATGGTATCAGAGCGAGGTCTTGAGTGGCCTCACCTCTCGTGGGAGTCTCTGTCGCCTGAAGCAAATCTTCTGGTCAGCTCAATTCGTACCTTCACGTGCATCCAGGCTGCACATGAGGGGGAGTGTTAGACTTTGTTCCACATCGCTCATCTAAGCTACCCAAGCTTGGTTAATATATTCTAGCGTCTAACTCTTAGGAGAAAGAAAGAATAGGAATCTCTTCAAATTGCAAAAGAACAGTGCACATTTGGAGCAAACAAAAAATAGGCTCTCTCCATATTTTCATTGCATCACATGAGCCTCGGCCAATTACGTCTATCCGTTCGAAGTATTTCAACAACCATCTACAAAATCACTTCAATTCCCTAAAGAAAGATAAATCCAGTAGACATCCAAAAATTTGTACTGAGTTCAGGGATAATAGAAAACAACCCCCGATATTACATAAAAGCCGAATCCGATGGTTGAAAATTGCAAATTAAATATAAACTGAGGGCACTTCTGTTCAGGAGGTACCGTTGCACTAAGTTCTCTAGGAATGGAGGGCAAACATTTGGTCAAGGTGGTGTACATCAACATCAGCGTTTCTTACAATAAGTCTAGAACCACAAATTAACACACCACACAAACAAACACACTTCATGGATGTTTCATCCTTGGCCTTTACCTATATCAACTAGTACGAGGTTTCGAAAAATATTAGTATTACCCATACAAAACCGTTGTAGCATAATTAATCTGAACTTCACATGATTTTTTATTTTTTTTGATAACTCGGTATACAACCTAATAGACCGACTAATATCGTGGTGCATTTCTTGTTTCAGCTTTCAAATCCGGATGGGAGTTTTATTTCCCTTTTTTTGTTCTTTTCCTTTTCTTTTTACGTCGTATCATTCCGTTGGGAATAGGCAAGAGGAAAAGATAGGAACTAATTGGGATGTGTTTGGTCAATTCTTTCACTTTCATGCTTTTGTGCTACTTGCAGAATGATATTTCTTGTGGATATGGATAAGGATTCTATACCTCAAACTTTCCAATCAAAATCTGATTTCTAATGATCGACTTAAATAACATCGGAGTTGGCTTTGTATACAGTACTCATTTGGGCTGAAATCTTGCTTCCATGATAATTTCAAGCTTGTGATTGCGAAAACCGCAATTAGGCAAGTCTTTTTTTTTTTTTTTTTGTCTCCCATAGTTCCTCTTCTCTGATCAAAATCTAAATAGCCACCTTGTTTATAGAGAAAATTATCTGAAACACTGCAATTGACCTTGAATGAACTTTGTTGGGCTCACAGGTTTGGAGTCCTGTTCTTGTGCAGCTACATTACCCTCCCACTGTATGCCCTTATAGCCCACTAGCCCAGGTACTTGCTCAAATGAAAAAATCTCTTCCTCTAATTTGTGGGCGTCATAAAATTAAAGAATTTTTTTTTTCACTCAGCAAACTTTATTATCACAAAAGTCTTGGACGACACTGAGCCATAGGAAGCATGGACAATTTTAAGATGGTGACATGTCCATGTCGGAACACCAACGGTTGTTGGACAATGAGAGACTCATGCCCATCATAAAACATAATTCACCTTGTTTGGTTCAACTCAACTCTCATCTCATCTCATTTTTCTCTCTACACGTTTTTCAATACATTTTTCTCTCTATCTCTCTCCACTCATTACCACTTATTACATCAAAAATAACTTTCAAAAAGTTGAACCAAACAAGGTGATACCATTTCGACAAAACTAGTACTGTCAAGAAAAGGTTAAAAGTCATTTTTCCACTAAATTGTTCCTTTCTTCGACAATTTCAGTGGATTTCATATTTTTGCCTTCCACAATTTTGAGACCCTTATTCTTGAAATAATGTTTGAGCAAAAAATAGGGACACTCAAATTTGCCTTAAAGTGGTATAGGTACTATCTACTTTGCGATAACTAGACATGTAACTCAAACTCGTGTTTTGATCTTTGAAATCAAGCCCAAGAGAAGAGTACTGATGAATGGAGTCAAGCTATCCAATCTTACAACGAGAATAAGTTTTTAATCTTAGGTGCAATGGTTGTCAGTAGTTTTTTGTTTTTCATAAGTATTCTTTTTGGGTGTTGGTGGAGATGCACACATCCGGATGCTCAGGAGAGCTAGCATTGAGCAAGCTGCAATAGAGCCTGTTGAGGTAGAGCTAGTCGCAACACAGCCAACCCAACCAGCCCAGGCACACGGACTTGATTGAGCAATTTCCGTTACTTGCTTTTTAGTCAGCGAAGCAATCAGATTTGGCGAATCCCAATGTCAAATATGCCAAGGCCCATTTGAGCATGGGAGAAACGTACAAGTCCTCCCTACAAGCAGGGATGGAGGGAAAGGGGGGCACGTGCCCCCACTCGAAATTAAAATAATTTTGTTATATTTTTATTTTGCATAATTATGAAATTAAGTGTGCTACTACACATAAACAAATGCATATATCTTGAAAATATATATATATATATATATATATATATATATATAAATATAAAAGTAGTTTTATGTTTCAATTTCGTCATACAATGCATTTATATTTGTTAATTTTCGAACTATTTGTCTACTTGGATTGATTCTTTCGTAATTGTACTTATTTTTAACCGTCTAAGAGTAATATTTTAAAATAATATCATTAATAAAACTATATCGACCATTCTAAAACTTGTCGATGTACATGGAAAATTGTAACGACCCTGATTTTTGGTAAATAAAAATTTCGTTAAATATTTAAATTTTATTTTAATTACTTGGATTTGCTACTAAAAAATTTCTTTTTTATTTTTATAATCCGTCATAATTAGATTTGAGACTTATAAAAATTATATCTTTCAAGCCGAGCAATCTAGTCATTTTCTAAAAACAAGTATGCTTATAAAAGCACTTGTATATTTTCCTAGTGAGTGAAATAAAATCTTTAAATTATATTTCTTGGCTAGAAATCCTACTTGGCTAGTAGAGTTAGTTTCCAACCGACTAGTTGGACAAACCAAACTACCATTTCTCCTAGTTACACTTCCCGAACCCTAATTGGACCTTTTCGACCGTCTCGGAGCCTTTTGAACCCCCGAACCCTAATTGAACCCTTAGACTTTTAGGGGTAATCATTATACCCCATGACAAGTCATTTCAAACCATAATATTTCTTTACCCTTTGGTCCTTAAATGCTAGGGAAAATTTTGACCATTGGTCATTGTTTATCAAGTTGCCAATAAGGCTTTGATTTGACCATACAAAATCATGAGCCTAGAAACCTCATCATTTTGCTTCCAAGACTAGTTAACCTAGCCATGCATGCATGCAACCCTAGGATTTTAAGCCTTAAACCTAATAACTTTAGACTTACTTTCCTAGACACTCATATATATATATATATATACACATGTACCAAAGAGAGAGAGAGAGAGAGAGCCGAATGGAGGGAGAGAGAGAGAGAGGGCCGGATGGGAGAGGGAGGTGGTGTGTGTGGTGTGTTTTGGACACTTACACAAGTAACCTTTAGCCCATAAGCCTATAAACCACTTTCCAACCCATTCTAGTCTTTCAAAGTGCAATGATGTTATTCTTTCTTACAAGCCAACCCATTCTAGGATTTGACAAGCCATGGAATCCTCATTATAACCTAGGATTTGGCCTATTGTTGGATTGACAAGTGAGGAAAGGCTAGAACTTTGAATAAGGTCTTGAAATGACAAGACTATGGAGCAAATCCATGGGAAAAAGAGAGGAGAGGGGGGCCGGCCATATGAAGGAGAAGAGAGCCAAGACTTGAGCCTATAAATAGCAAGCTCACTTCATGTTCAACTCACACCTTCACTCCCTTGCTCTCATTCCTCTCTAAAAACCAATTCTGTTTTTCCTGGCAGCCTACTGCCCTTTGAAAATCCTCAGTTTTCTCCTTCTTAAGTTAGTTTTTGGAACCAACTCCTTTCGGAAAAGTCGTAGAGCACTTCGAAACCTTCAAGTTAGACCCAAGAACCGTCCAAATCGGTGAAGAAATGACAAAGATATCGGCGTCCGAAGTTCAGTAAAAATCTCGGATTTCCTACTTCCAGACAGCAAACTGCCTTCTCATTATCACCATTTTTCTCCTACCTAAAGTAGTTTCTAGGACCAACTTCCTTCCCGAAAGTCGTAGAGCACTTCGAGAGCTTCGTTTTCAACCCAAGAACGATCGTATTCGGCCAAATATTGACCAAGTTACTGCCGTCCGAAGTTCGGTCCAGATTGTAAGTTTTCACTGCCCGTAGGAAATTTTCCAACTAGCTTATTCGGCTCCGACTAAGTTTCGGATCAAGGTAGAATTCTCTCCTCACTTCCCTAAGTATAAGTAGAACGTTCTCGATTCCAAATATCCATATCTTTATCGTTTTCCTTAAGTAGATAGGGTTATCTATGGTTTAGTTTCAAATAGATAAAGTTATCTTTTGTTATATCGTTTAAAATGCATGATCTTTTTTTTGTTATAAGTTTATCTCGCTAATGGAAGTATGAACATGTTAGATAAATGACTTAGTCTTACATAAACATGTGTTGTTTTGAATTTCTCAAAAAGAAAGAAAGAACGGCTTTCGGAAGATGAAATTTGACACTTGAATATAAGTATTCGTATTTTGATCTTTAAGATGTTTATGAGCATGATTATTAACATAGAATTGGATGATCTTGGTAGTTTAGTTTTAAGATTTCAATAAATGATTTATGTTTGTAAAAAGGTCCTACCGCGGAGTCTATGCATGAGAACGAGACACGAAAATCGAGAAAGTTAGAAACATGACACCTAAGGTGTGGTTAACAAAAAGATGTGTTTTTGGAAAAGGCGAAATCTTTTGGAAACCACAATGTGGCCGGATATGGTAGCCCATTGTGTGGTGTGTGTTTTGTGTGCCAATGGGAACCCGGTGCGGCGGAACCATTGAGAGGATACTCGGGAGACCGGAACGGCGGAACCGAGGTTGGGTGTGTGGCTTGGTTATCCGCGGTACGGAGCCAATGCAAATGTGTGCCAATGGGAACCCGGTGCAGCGGAACCATTGTGAGGATACTCGGGAATCCGGAACGGCGGAACCGAGGTTGGGTGTGTTAAAAACGGATTTTGAAAATGTTGATTTGGTTATGAAAAGTGAAAATGGAGACACGGTCTACGATGAGTCGCGTAGGAGAAACACAGAAAAATATGGACACCAACGATACTTGAATAGTGAATATGAATGTGCTATCGTTAATCGTTTTTGTTAAACCTGCTTGTACTCTGTTGATTTTATGATCTATTGTTTGTAAGTTAAGGGTTAGTGGGTTTGGATATTCTATTGAGCTTTTGTAAGCTCACGGTGTTACCTTTGGTGACCCTGACATATTATATTGGTGGCGACGCCGGTATAATGTGTCAGATCTTATAGACGAACAGGGTGAACCTTACACCTTGGAAGCGTTTGGAGCCGAGGAGCTGGCTAGGATGGAGGAAGAAGCGGAGCAGTAGATAGGAACCCTAGTTTACCTCTCTTGTTGTTGATTAAGAATACTCTTTGTGAGAGTTATGTTGTAATATTGAGCCAGACTCCATTTAGATTTTCAATGAAATTTCCCTTTTAACGTTCCCAAAATTAGGGGCGTTACAACTTGGTATCAGAGCTTTAGGTTCAAAACCTCGGCCATGGGTAGAATGGGTAGATCCATAAGATAGTTTGATCGTTGCACAAACGAGAATCGAGTTTAAGTTTACCGTCCCAAATTGGGTGGAATTCTGTCAAAACAATCTTCGGATTGAAGCAAGGCGCGGAATTGGCAGTACCGCCGAGCTGGGAATTCCCGAACAATTGGATGATGACTTAAATCAAAAATCGAATGTGAAACTTAGAAATTCGAAATAGATTTTTGGTGTTAGTAAACCTTTGCTAATTGAGCAAATTTTATTTACTAGTTTGTGGAGGAGCCATTCTTGAATTAATATTTTAAGGGACAGGAGTGGGGGCCTAGCACCGAGTGAGTGCCGGGCATAGCCCCATTAGGCCGGCAAACCACACTCCCCCCTAAACTTCAAATTTCAAATTTTAACCTCCAAAACTCAAATTTCAAAATTTTAAACTTCATACCTTTTCCCTCCTCCACCCACCTTTTCGGCCCCTATATATACCCCACCACCACTTTCATTCTTCATCCCTCTCACCATCTTAACTCCTCTAAATCTCCATCCTATCCTACCGAACCGAACCGAGCCGAGCCAAGCCATGGCAAACCGACGACGAGGATTTCCGGAAGACGCCATATTCCGAGAAATCGAGCGAGGCGAAATAACCCTAACAATCCAAACCCTATGGTTGCAACTTTTCGCCCTCGTCATATTTTGTGCCGTGCTCACCATAGGCATGCCACGGTGGTTCGCCGTGAATAACCGCCTCAACACCTTTTGGTACTGGACTCTCGTCGTGGCCATCGGACTCGCCGCAGTCATAAAGGAGTACGAACGTCGTTTGCGCCAAGCTTTCGACGAACGATGGTAGGGAACCTCGACGATGGGCAAGACCCGAAACCAACGACGCCAACTAGGCCTATCTTAGGCCAACCTTCGGATGTAGGATGTCGAAAAGTAGGATCGTTTTCAAATTGTATTAGGAAATCTTATCTACTTGCCTTATAGTAGAACTCTATGTTTATGATTGTAATTTCCTTTTATTTATGAAAAACTTGCTTTATTTTAAAGAGTACCGTTGCATACTATATGATAAATTGCTTTTGACCTTTAGAAAGATACACCATTTGCAAAAAGAAAATTGTTTAAATAGACTAAAACTCCCTTTCAATTTGTACTCACGGATTTGGATACGAGCCACGGATTTGGATACGATAACGGAGGACCCTCTAAACGCAGAATAGGTCTAACTAAGCTATTTTAGTCATGCTTAGCACTAACCAACCCTAGGCCTAAGCAGCCAAAACAATAACCGAATTCAATTGCATCCTATTCTATTACTGCTTTGAAAATTTGTTCATGTTTCAAAATCTCGATGGTCTTTTCTCACCTCATCGTCCTTTCACTAGTAAGAACCTTGCGATTCGAGCTACGCGCCGTTAGGAAACTAGATTGTGAATAACTCCTTTCTAACACTAAAAAGGAAGGACTACGAGAGCAAGTCAAGATGCTAGCACCAATGATAAAGCCGCCACCATCGGCAACAAGGGCAACATCGATGCAAAAGTTGAAAGTGCACCCCAACGCAACGTCTGAAGCCAGCAGGATCAACCATTACCCCCAGAGCTTCCATTCTAACCCCTAACACCGTAAGATTCATTAGAATCGTAGACCGATAAAGGAAGGCGTGAAACTGTTCGAGGGCTACGGACGCTAACCACCTATACCGGAGGCAAACCGGGAACACTTAGATCGAAGAGTTCGTTTAGATTGGGAATACTCGAAGGAAACGACAATTTCGTCCGCCGGTCAAATCTTGATAGGGAGCATATATCAATCGGCTAGTCATATCCGTACCGTTTCCTAACTACATTATTTCTCTCAAATCTCTATTTGAAATCAGCATCCTTGTGAAGAAAACCCTCATTGCTTCAAGTAATGAAATCATCCATTTTAACTCTTTACGACACTTATTGATAAGAGTGGCGTAATCTGGGGTATCTTTTGTGACCCGACCTTATTGGCCAAGCGATGCACCCTATGGTGTTACTGATCCTAACTATTATCATTTAGAACCTTTCACTATCCTTCGAATTTTTCGTAACTCTTGATATTAACCCTTGAGTTTTGAACCTTGAGAATCATAGCAACCATGTTCTTTCCGATATAACTTTTATTGACAATTTCGACAATGATTGGCAATACCATTTCGCAATAACTAAGACTTGATGATTGGTCTATTCCGTCATTGACAACTGTTCCATTTCGTCCGTAATCAGTAAATTCAGATCATCTCTTGACGATATTCAAATCGTCTATGAGAAACTTCTTGTTTTATTCTTATGGTACAATCATTCAAATTTGTTTGAAACTAATCTCCTTAGGAGATGGGTACCCTTCCTTGAACTAACCAGGTATCATCGATTCCTTATCAAAAGCTTGCGCTACTTGAGGGCAGCTTGACTCAGTCATTTCCATCCCGACGTCTAGTATTATCTCGGATTTTGGAAAAATTGTTTTCAAGATAATCAATACCGTCCAGGTTTATTTTCCCATGACTGCATAGGTTCTTTCAGTGCCTTTGCTAAAATATCTGAGCTTTTACAATATAGTAGAACTTGTTTGCTGATGCTCGATTTCCTCCTGAATGAGGATGGAGTACGTACGCTTTACGATAATGGAGTGATTCTGCCCAAGCGATCCGTTGTTTCCTAGTTAGAAATGGGTTTAATATCGTTAGGTGGGAAGCATGCTGATTTGATGGAGACGTGATAAGAAAACGTTTGTGGGATATGAGTCCGCATGATGATTTGGTAGAAGTTTTGCATTTGACGTTGGTATCTACGATGGAAACTTCATCAAAGGCGTACTACGAGGCAAATTGTTCGATGACTGAAGCAACTTCAACCCCGTCTTGTTAAGCAAGTGATGAGGCTTAATTTGATAGTAGGAGATGCCTGAAACGCTGTCGTCTTACTTCGAGATGCTTCTAGGACTTGCCGGAGCCTTAGACAGTAGCTGTGTCATGCCAAAGCATTTTGTGGGTTGCCAGAGTATTCGAATCTTGATTAGATCGCTGATTGGCTTAAAACATACCCATAGGGTCCTTCTTGATTTTACAGGGGCATTTCTTTCATTCCTTGACATCACCCATCTCCGTTCAGTCATAAGTTGAAATCCTAATTTTCGAGCCTGATCAACACTGCAAGGGTACCTATACCCATGTAGCATATTCTATCCTCTTCCAATCGAGAATTTACCCTTGGAATGAGAAGGTCTTTCCTCAGCTGTTTATCACTGCATACCTAGAAACTGAACCCATAGGGTCACTGTTGAACCTGTTATCACTTCAGGAGGAAGAATAGCTGTCAACCTAGTCTACGAAGGTTACGTGATGGAGATATCTTCAAATGACGAAGTTGATCTTCTCAATATCACGCTATTAAAGGATTGGTGGTGACCTGCTCCTATTTTAAGGGGGATAGACGATGATTTCAAGACCGGTAAGCGACAAGATCTGATCCATAGCCACGCACCAATTTCGAGGACGAAATTATTTTAAGGGGGATAGTTTGTAACGACCCTGATTTTTGGTAAATAAAAATTTCGTTAAATATTTAAATTTTATTTTAATTACTTGGATTTGCTACTAAAAAATTTCTTTTTTATTTTTATAATCCGTCATAATTAGATTTGAGACTTATAAAAATTATATCTTTCAAGCCGAGCAATCTAGTCATTTTCTAAAAACAAGTATGCTTATAAAAGCACTTGTATATTTTCCTAGTGAGTGAAATAAAATCTTTAAATTATATTTCTTGGCTAGAAATCCTACTTGGCTAGTAGAGTTAGTTTCCAACCGACTAGTTGGACAAACCAAACTACCATTTCTCCTAGTTACACTTCCCGAACCCTAATTGGACCTTTTCGACCGTCTCGGAGCCTTTTGAACCCCCGAACCCTAATTGAACCCTTAGACTTTTAGGGGTAATCATTATACCCCATGACAAGTCATTTCAAACCATAATATTTCTTTACCCTTTGGTCCTTAAATGCTAGGGAAAATTTTGACCATTGGTCATTGTTTATCAAGTTGCCAATAAGGCTTTGATTTGACCATACAAAATCATGAGCCTAGAAACCTCATCATTTTGCTTCCAAGACTAGTTAACCTAGCCATGCATGCATGCAACCCTAGGATTTTAAGCCTTAAACCTAATAACTTTAGACTTACTTTCCTAGACACTCATATATATATATATATATACACATGTACCAAAGAGAGAGAGAGAGAGAGAGCCGAATGGAGGGAGAGAGAGAGAGAGGGCCGGATGGGAGAGGGAGGTGGTGTGTGTGGTGTGTTTTGGACACTTACACAAGTAACCTTTAGCCCATAAGCCTATAAACCACTTTCCAACCCATTCTAGTCTTTCAAAGTGCAATGATGTTATTCTTTCTTACAAGCCAACCCATTCTAGGATTTGACAAGCCATGGAATCCTCATTATAACCTAGGATTTGGCCTATTGTTGGATTGACAAGTGAGGAAAGGCTAGAACTTTGAATAAGGTCTTGAAATGACAAGACTATGGAGCAAATCCATGGGAAAAAGAGAGGAGAGGGGGGCCGGCCATATGAAGGAGAAGAGAGCCAAGACTTGAGCCTATAAATAGCAAGCTCACTTCATGTTCAACTCACACCTTCACTCCCTTGCTCTCATTCCTCTCTAAAAACCAATTCTGTTTTTCCTGGCAGCCTACTGCCCTTTGAAAATCCTCAGTTTTCTCCTTCTTAAGTTAGTTTTTGGAACCAACTCCTTTCGGAAAAGTCGTAGAGCACTTCGAAACCTTCAAGTTAGACCCAAGAACCGTCCAAATCGGTGAAGAAATGACAAAGATATCGGCGTCCGAAGTTCAGTAAAAATCTCGGATTTCCTACTTCCAGACAGCAAACTGCCTTCTCATTATCACCATTTTTCTCCTACCTAAAGTAGTTTCTAGGACCAACTTCCTTCCCGAAAGTCGTAGAGCACTTCGAGAGCTTCGTTTTCAACCCAAGAACGATCGTATTCGGCCAAATATTGACCAAGTTACTGCCGTCCGAAGTTCGGTCCAGATTGTAAGTTTTCACTGCCCGTAGGAAATTTTCCAACTAGCTTATTCGGCTCCGACTAAGTTTCGGATCAAGGTAGAATTCTCTCCTCACTTCCCTAAGTATAAGTAGAACGTTCTCGATTCCAAATATCCATATCTTTATCGTTTTCCTTAAGTAGATAGGGTTATCTATGGTTTAGTTTCAAATAGATAAAGTTATCTTTTGTTATATCGTTTAAAATGCATGATCTTTTTTTTGTTATAAGTTTATCTCGCTAATGGAAGTATGAACATGTTAGATAAATGACTTAGTCTTACATAAACATGTGTTGTTTTGAATTTCTCAAAAAGAAAGAAAGAACGGCTTTCGGAAGATGAAATTTGACACTTGAATATAAGTATTCGTATTTTGATCTTTAAGATGTTTATGAGCATGATTATTAACATAGAATTGGATGATCTTGGTAGTTTAGTTTTAAGATTTCAATAAATGATTTATGTTTGTAAAAAGGTCCTACCGCGGAGTCTATGCATGAGAACGAGACACGAAAATCGAGAAAGTTAGAAACATGACACCTAAGGTGTGGTTAACAAAAAGATGTGTTTTTGGAAAAGGCGAAATCTTTTGGAAACCACAATGTGGCCGGATATGGTAGCCCATTGTGTGGTGTGTGTTTTGTGTGCCAATGGGAACCCGGTGCGGCGGAACCATTGAGAGGATACTCGGGAGACCGGAACGGCGGAACCGAGGTTGGGTGTGTGGCTTGGTTATCCGCGGTACGGAGCCAATGCAAATGTGTGCCAATGGGAACCCGGTGCAGCGGAACCATTGTGAGGATACTCGGGAATCCGGAACGGCGGAACCGAGGTTGGGTGTGTTAAAAACGGATTTTGAAAATGTTGATTTGGTTATGAAAAGTGAAAATGGAGACACGGTCTACGATGAGTCGCGTAGGAGAAACACAGAAAAATATGGACACCAACGATACTTGAATAGTGAATATGAATGTGCTATCGTTAATCGTTTTTGTTAAACCTGCTTGTACTCTGTTGATTTTATGATCTATTGTTTGTAAGTTAAGGGTTAGTGGGTTTGGATATTCTATTGAGCTTTTGTAAGCTCACGGTGTTACCTTTGGTGACCCTGACATATTATATTGGTGGCGACGCCGGTATAATGTGTCAGATCTTATAGACGAACAGGGTGAACCTTACACCTTGGAAGCGTTTGGAGCCGAGGAGCTGGCTAGGATGGAGGAAGAAGCGGAGCAGTAGATAGGAACCCTAGTTTACCTCTCTTGTTGTTGATTAAGAATACTCTTTGTGAGAGTTATGTTGTAATATTGAGCCAGACTCCATTTAGATTTTCAATGAAATTTCCCTTTTAACGTTCCCAAAATTAGGGGCGTTACAAAAATACTCTCAAATTTTGTCTGAGATTTTGTGCTTATTTTTATATAATTTAAGTGAAAGTATGTGTTATATGTTTTTGTAATTTGCATTGCATGCCTTAATTATGTAACGATCTTATTGTGGTTAATTAGAAAAATAAATTTTTGCCACTATGATTAACAAGGTGCCCCTACTAAATAACATTACATTTCTGAATCCGTCCCTGCCTACATGCAATCATATTTTTCATAACAACTGTGCTACTTGCACAGATAATTTTGCACATATTTTGCACATACATTTTTGTGGGGCCCATATCGGGGTTCCACAAAATGATCCAAACCGCTCATCTTTTGTAAAATATTCTTTGGAAGGTTATTGTAAAAAATTAGCTCTAACAAATATCAGTAAGGGCTTCCTCAGAATTTGTAGGGCAAAACAGAATGATTCGCCCTGCGATTTTTGAGAAAGTTCTTACTGACATCCGTTGGAGCTGATTTTTTGCAGGAACCCTCCAAAAAATATTTTAAAAAAGATGAGTGTTCGGATCATTTTGTGGGACCCCGATATGGACCCCATAAAAATATATGTGCAAGATGTGTGCAAAATTCTCTGTGTGAGAATCATTTCTGTTTTCATAACGAGTGCATCATTGTGTGGTTGACATCATGCACACACTGCCCTATATGCCATCATGATTATGTAGGTTGGGAACCTGGAGGGTAGTCCTTGATACACCTTGAAATATGTTATGGTTTTCCTTTCCATCCTACTTTACTCACTTATATGTAAAGTGCAGAATAATTCAAACATCGTCGATAATTTGAATACATGTCTGTTCAAATTTTTTACTTGCATAGATATCACATGCACAACCCATGATATCGTAGATGTATAAAATTTCTTACACTATTGCTAGTGGAGTGTTTCGGATCTGGTAGTGACTACGAAGAGTTATACAATTGCATTCTCACTCCTTTCATCCTTTGTATCCGTTATAAGTGATGAATAAAATTCTTTTTTACTGTTTAGGAAAAAAAAACCATGAAGAGTTAAAAAGGCATACGATCGGTATTTCATTTAGTCTAAGGTTCTTTTGTTAACTTTTAGCCTTCAAAAAAACTGGAGTTAGAAACTGAACTAAGTTAGCCAGCCCACTTCTTAGGATTCGAAGAAGCGCATAACCCAAGAAGATGCTGAAAAATCTTCCCAGCAAAAACATTTACGTGATCGATTTGCGTTGTTGTCTTGTGACTGTTTTGAAAATGTGGCATGGGCATGACAACAGCACGGAAAAAGCACGGGCATGAAAAAAACATGGACATAGAACGACATGAGTAAATATAATAGGACAAGTTGTTATATTTATTTTCTAGTATTTTGTGTAAATTACTTGTGTTTTGATCTTTGAAATCAGGCCCTAAGAGAAGAGTACTGATGACTGGAGTCAAGCTGTCCAATCTTACAACGAAAATAAGTTTTTAATTTTAGGTGCAATGGCTGTTGGTAGTTTTTTTGTTTGTCATAAGTATTCTTTTTGTATGTTGGTGGAGGTGCACACATCCGGATGCTCAGGAGGGTTAGCGCTGAGCAAGCGACAGTAGAGCCCCCCGCTAACCCCGCTGATGTATATTGGCAAAAAAAAAAACTAAATCTTGCGGTCCTCCTTGATCTCCTTACTGCCATTCTTTACTGCATTCATATCACTCCTAACCGTGCATCTATCCATATCAACAAAATAAGATTGAAAAACAAGGAACATAGAAATAACTCAAAACACAAAGAAGAAGAAGAAGAAGAAGAGGAGGAGGAGGAGGAGGAGAAGGAGGAAGAGGATGAGGATGAGGAGGAAGCGGAAGAAGAAGAAGAAGACGAAGAAGGAGGAGAAGAAGAAGACGAGGAAGAAGAAGAAGAAGAAGACAGAACTCACACGCCCACAGGAAACTGGCCACTGGGTTCATCCATACTTCGAAGAATAAGTAAGCTTGAGGAAGAAGAAGAAGAAGATAGGTTAAGGGAAAGCTTGATCATCGTCCACATCCAGAACTTGCATGCCCACAGGAAAACTGGCCATTGGGTTCATCCATACTTCGAAGAAGTAAGCTTGAGGAAGAGGAAGAGGAAGAAGAAGAAAACTTGAGGGAAGCTTGATCATCGTTCACAACCAGAACTCTGCATGCCCACAAGAAACTGGCCACTGGGTTCATCCATACTTCGAAGAAGTAGAAAGCTTGAGGGAAGTTTGATCATCGTCCACAGCCAGAACTTGCATGCCCATAGGAAATTGGCCACTGGGTCCATCCATACTTTCCCAATTGATACTCATTTTGCTCTCAGTAGGGAGGAAAAAACTGAAGCAAAATTCTAAAAATATTCTTTCTGCTCTTGGAAGTCTGTATGATTAGTACTTTTTTAGATTCTTTTACTTACCCATATTATTTTTACTTTCCATTAAAAAAAGTTCGTATTACAGAAGGAGAGTCTTTTATTTTAGGAAAGTTGATTTGCTACCATAGTACGAACTAGAGGCCGGGCACACGTACAAAATTCGACTTGCACACGCACACGCATTGTGTGTGTCCCGAAATTTAGTATTAACTTATCGTGACAGATAAACAATAATTAAATAAACATCACAACAAGCAAATTGTTTGTACATAGATATTGTGATAACAAGTGACACATTGCACATAATAAAATCATACATTACCATACTAACCATGGCCCTTTTTAGCACAATCTAATACATCAGTACTCTTTTATCAAATTTTGTAAATCGTGTTAGTTTTCACGGAGAACCTCCATTTTACACCATAAATAGGTGTTCTCTCAAATCTTCCTTTCTCTCAAATCTTCCTTTCCCTAGTGAAACAAAACTACGGGGAGAACCTCCATTTTGCACCGTAAACAACATTGTGGCGATGTTCTTTTTTGACCCTACAGTTTTTACCCACCGCAGTTGTGGGCATTGTAAAAATCAATTTTAAAATAGGCAATTTCTCAATAGAAATTGATTTTCACGCTTTACTTTTTATTGATAGCGCTTCATTTTTAACGTGAAGTTACTAGTAAGTTTATGAATAAAGTGGAGCGCTATCAGTAAAAGTGGAGCGCGAAAATCAAAATCATTTGCGAATTTGGATAAAATCAGCTGCCATGAGCTTTTCTAAGATATTTCTGAAAACAAAGTCTAGGTACACTACACGGACTTCGGGTTGGTACTGTGCACTATGCTCCATACCACTGAGCCGTCGGATCGTGCATCCGACAGCTTAGATCTCATCTCGGCAATCAATGATCGAGAGTCATTCATTGTCAAGATGAGATCCGAACCGTCAAATGCACGATCCGATGGTTCGGATGTGCACCGTATCGTGCTGCGCACACCACTACACAACACCATCCCCCAACCCACATCATACCAAATCACTACGTTATTCATTACATTTTTTGTGGGACCCACTCTGGATCCCACAAAATATAGAAAAATTTCAATAAATTTTTAAATAATATTTATGGGGCCCTCTAAAACAAGAAAAAGCCTAACAAAATCTTACCGGAATTCAGACTGCGTTCTTGCAAATTTATAAGTCTAACTTATTATAGTATTTTTATTTTTTGTAACTCTTTGTTTAACTTTTTGGCGTAATTTTTGACATTAATCGTTCGTCTCTCGATGAGACTAATCGGAAAAGTATAAAAGTATAGACCAATATTGAAAGAATTCAAATAAAACAGCACTTTAGATAAATAAGATAGTTGTTGATATTTTATCCGTCTTTGGTGAACTTTTTCTTTATTTTGGTCATAATTTAATACTTTTTAGACTTCTCTCGTCTGACAAGATGGATGATTAATCTAATAAAAATCATTTGAATTTAAAAAAAATTCAAAAAAACCAACAAAACAGTGTATCACACAAAATAAAGAAGAAAATTAAATAAAAAAGAATGCACTGAGACTCCACCATCCCCAGTTACCGAACCCGATTAAAATCTGCAGTTAAATGCTTCGTTTTCACGGCTCATCTTCTCTCACCGAACGCGGAACGTCTTCTCTCTCTCTCTCTCTCTCTCTCTCTCTCTCTCTCTCTCTCAGATTTCTTCAGAACCCGTTTCTCTCTCTCAGATTTCTTCAGAACCCGTCGATCCCGTTTACTTTCTGTAATTCAAGACGTAGGGCTAGAATTTTCTAGCCGAAGAAACCCGCAGTCTCTCTCTCTCTCTCTCTCTCTCTCTCTCTCATGGATCCGCCTACTTCATGGGATTCCCTTCGAAAGCAGGTACGTTTCGTTTGCAGCCCTAAAATTATACTTGCGTATGTTAACATATGTTGTAACGTTTGTGTTTGGATACGTCTTCTGTGCGATGGATTGAGATCAATTTCATTGACCAAGTCCCATTTGATCGACCGTTCTGAATTTAGAAATTGAAGTTTTTCAATTGCCTCTTTTGCGATCTAACGATATTGTTTAGTATTTGGTTTCGGTTCCGTTGAGGTTCGGTATTCTGTGATTAATGCATTTGGAAAAATTATGGATTTTTTTGGGGCAAATTGGTGACGGAGGTTTTGTTGATGGAAAGAATCATGAAATCTGGGTGAAAATTGATTGCGATCTGTAAATTGGGAACCGGAGTTGTTTGAAAAAATATAGGGTTGATGTCAATGTATGGAAAAAGAAGGCATGGCTGTGGGTGAAAAGATATTTTGTAGTTTGTGGAATCATTTGAAGAAATGAACAGGTAGCACTGGACAGAGCTCAGTGGAAAAATAGGATTCATATAGCCGGCACCAATTGATTCGGAATTTGGAACACAAGGCTCGGTTTGGGAATCATTTGAAGCATCCTTCATTTTTATCAGAAGGAAATCTTGTCAACATTAATGATTCATTTGACAAAAAATGTGAAGTTTTGTCAATTAATACTCTTCTTCGGCGAATTTTGGTTCGAAGGAAAGAAAGTGAGGAGCTGAAGTAACGAACTCAGAATACATGAACAACTGTTGGAATAAGGACACATTTGGTGGTTAATCCCAATGTGGTAGTTGGATAATGGTGACTAACGTGGTAAAGGAAGTCGGGTAGAGTTATTTTGGGTACTACTTGGATAGTGGTATTCATTTTCTTTTAGCTGAAAGAGGAAAGAGTCACAGTGTTTGACATAGAATAGAAAGGGGAATTTCGTGATGTGATATTGTTCTTCACTTAAAGGTCGTGGAGCACTGTTACTCTTGAGAGAAATCTCTTGATCAATCCCATGAATTTGGGTTTGACTATCTCCTCCATTTGCATTTAATTTCCAATTGATTGTCACTCTCTTTTGGCTACGCAATTACAATTGCTATGTTCAATCTATGGTTTTGAATGTAGGAGTTCTTTTGTTTTCCTATTTTTGAAGAGTTATAATTTTTCCAAGTGATTAGCTTTCTTATTGTTTTTAGAAGTAATTTGCATTGTTGCTGATATATTGTACATGTAGGCAAGGAAGCTTGAAGCACAATTGGATGAACAAATGCCTTTGTATCGTAAAGTAGTTTCAAAGAAAGTTGATGATGGTACAGATAAAGATCTTGAATCAGGGATAGATGAATTACTCCAGCAACTACATCAAGTAAATTCCCACATGCAAGCTTGGGTGTCATCAGGAGGGTCAGAAATATTTTCTCATACGTTGACTCGCCATCAAGAAATTCTTCAAGACCTTACTCAGGTGTTGTTTTCTAGTGTTTAAGAAAGAATAATTGGTCATAAGAAATAAATCGTATAATTTTGGCTGATTTAAAAAGTTATGTACATGTATGTGTTTGTGCTTGAGTGTGGTTAGTTGGAAGAGGATGGTGTGTACTCGTGTGTAATTTTGGTCAAGTTCAATGATGGATGTTAGGTGAAGGAACCAACATGTAGAAAACCCTTTACTACCTGCCCCTAGAGTACTTAGAAAATCGTTATGCTTGCGACTTCCCATTTTGTCACTTTCTGGCTTTCTTATGTCCAAATTATTTGTCCATTTTCAAAAGTCAAAGAGCGAAATCCCCTGTGATTACCCTCTTACCCGTCTCTTGGATTGATTTGACGAGTCTAACTTGCATTTGAAGGGCAATTTTGGGAAGTTTAAGTTTTTAAATTACATGATGGTCCTTCTTAATAAGTTGTATTCCCTAAATTGGACAGACAAATTGGGATGGAGGGAGCATTAGCTAATAAACATGATGAAAATTTTAATTAAGGAAAATGTGTGTTTCATTTTTTGTAAGGGTAAGTTGGACAGCTCCTTGGTCTGATGCCTTCTAACTTATAGTTTGAGGTACAGTGCGAGGTTGACACTATATTTTACTGTCTGCGGTAGACTTTAATACACTAGCTTATTGCTGATAACTTGGTCCTTGCTTTTCTTTGATATGCCTTCACGCATGTAGAGAATGTGTTACTCCTCTCACCCTCACAATAGTTTTCCTAGCATGAAGCTTTTCCCTCCCAACTTATTACCTCTAGCAATTGACTAAATGCATAACCTATTTGACAACGATGCCATAAGTTTTTGTTTCAGTAGCCAATGACAGTCAATCAATATGTCCACACCAATATTCTGTAAATATTTCCTTACCTTTGTCTGGTCCATATTGACATAGAAACCACCAAACAGTGGCAGCTCAAGGAATTTGCCGGAGCGTGTCTTGAAATTACCTTGACTCTACTAGCTCTATTAACTAATAATGCACCCAAACATTTGCATATTAGTATGAATAGTGCAACAAGAAAACATGAAAATATGATAGAGTTACACTATTATCCTCTATCGTCGTTGAGAGAGAAGACAAAACCATAACCATATACTGATACCAATAGCAGTAAATCAGATCATTATGTATCTTTCTTTAAAATTAAAATTTTCACGATTATGGTTGTAGGATTTGCTTGGACTGTTGTCATGTCATGTCTAAGTTGTCAGGATTGCAGATTGCTCATAATATTGCCAAGGCCGCATTTTTGTTTGGAGTCTGTTGTAATTGTTATAGGCAATTTACAATTATAGGATAAAATGTTTCATTGAATGTGAGTTTTTTCATGAGCTCAAGCTTGAGTCGAGCTTGACTCTTTTATATATTATCGAGTTTAGATGAGCTGAGCTCAAGCTCTGTAAATGTTTGGCGAGCCGAGTTGAGCTTTCTTTTTCCAAGCTTGAGCTGAGCTCGAGCCTTGTTTTTTAATTAGCTGAGCTTGAACACCACAACTTATGGTTCGACTTGACTCTGATTGTTTGCAGCCCTAACTTCTCCCACATTGATTGCCGCACACCTTATGGTTTGACTTGACTCGGATTGTTTGCACTCCTAACTGCTCTCACATTGATGGCCGCCTCTCTTGCTCACTTTGCCAATGATTGGCAACAATGTTGCTGATAAATTTTCCAACTGAGTTAAGAGATGTGATTGCATTATTGCACATAAAAGGAGAAATTACCTGTCATTAGCTCTGTAACTTTGGATGAAAAAAATAGCATTGTAACCAACATAATTCGTCCAAATAGTCAACTTGTGATCATGATTCTTTTTCCCAGGGGCACTAAGATAGAGATTTTAAGTGATAGCCAAATCAGAAAAATCTTGCTTCACAACCATAATCCTGGTGAGATAAGCAGCCATAAACAAGGGATAGCTTCCCAAGTTATAATGTTTATTTGTTTCGAAAATTGACGGCTGCCTCTCTTCCTCATCTTGCCAGTGACTAGCAACAATAGTGCTCTGATAAACTTCTCCCATTGAGTCAAGAAACGTGTCTTCTGATAAAATGGGAGAAATTAGGAGTCCATAGTTTTGTCACTTGGGAGGAATTTTTTATCATTTAATCCAAATGATAATTCATCTAATTAATCAATCAACTTTTTGTTTTTTTTTTTTTTTTTTCCGGCAAAGATAGAGATTTTGCAAAATCAGGAAAATGGAATGTCTCAACCATCGGCCCTCAAGAAGCTTAAACCAATTAGTTGCAGTAGTGAGCAAATTCTCATTGCAAAACTGGTAAGTTGTATTTACTCTCTCATGGCAACAATGAAGGGGGTTCAAGTTTATCAAACATAACAGCAATAATTTTAAAAGAAGTTATCTATCGAAATAGACTATAGGGTAGATTACAGTATATGGGACATGTTTAAGAGTTTTTTTTTTTTTTGTCACAACGATATACATCAACAGATTAGTGAGTTAGTTGTTAGGGGGAAGGGGAAGGGGACTTGGGTTATGAACTTTTGGTTGGGTTAAGAGTTTAGGCGAACCTGTATACCAATGTCTTTTTCAGTCTGCGACTGGTTTCTCACAGCATATTATATTGGCGATGGCTTGTAGATTGGAAGTTTTTCGTTGAAGTACTATTTCAGTGGTCCATCGATCTTTGACTCGTGGTCACGAGATGATTCAATTGATATTGCAGAGTGAGCTATGCGAGTCATTGATTCCATGACCAGAATCAGGCAGAAGTCATTGTCACCAATCAAGACAAAGCTCTAAAGAACATCACACCTGTTGCTGAGTCGCTGGTGTTTTATGTGGAGATTAGGAATTCACCTCTTCCTGTTCACGCCACGCCAATTAGGAAACAATCTAGAAGTAGATAAACAAAATATCATCAAATAGAAACTTATTATAAATTTTGTTTTGACCTTGCACAAATCAACGGAAGCCCTTCTCTTCGTAAAATAGAGGCAAATTTGTGAACTTAATATACGTAATTAAGTAATACCTGATTTTACCTACATTTATACATGGTCTATAAGTGTATCTTAGAGGAATCGATACGGTATTTGGGAAGAGTGATATGGTTACAGTAGATGATAGCACATAGCGGAGAGGACCAGAGGTATATGCCAAAATAGATTTCAGAGGCAGTAGTTCGAGAGGATCTGAGTGTTTTTAATATTAAAGATCACGATGTCCTCAACAAAGCTTGACGGAGGAAATGGATTTATGTAGCCGACCCCATGCAATAGGTAGGTTCTGTTTTGTTTGGTTTCTACTCGGTGCATAAATGTCCTTTTATATCTCCGTGCTAGTAATATATCTGTGGATGGTATATATTTTTAGATTTCTTCCTTTTGAGTTAAAATAGGGGCAGTATTGTCCTTGTAAACATACATGTACACATACTTAGAGGATTTGAAAACTCATAGGTAGGATGTAACCTACCCAAACCCTTTAAATTGGAATCCACCGTAATTAATCCCCCTTTTTTAGTATTTTAAATTTTCTTCATCTTTCGGATTTTGATTGCTCCATCATCAATGGGTAGGACGTAACCTACTGAAACCCTTTAAATTGGAATCCACCGCAATTAATCCCCCGTTTTTAGTATTTCAAATTTTCTTCATCTTCAGGATGTTGATTGCTCCATCATCAATTCTTGTCATTCTTAATATCTATTGTTAATGTCTATTGGCCAAGGACATTTTGCATGCTGGTGCTTATATTGTGCATGTTTTGAATCCAGGAATTTAATCGGCTCCGCTCCAGCCTTCGAGCTAAGAAAGAGCACGCCTCCCTGCTTGAGGATTTCAGGGAGTTTGATAGGACAAGATTAGATATGGAAGATGGTGGGGGATCTTATGAACAGGCTCTGCTGAAAGAGCACGCTGCTGTTAGCAGAAGTACAGGACAGGTAACCTAGAAGAAAGTTCATTTCTGTTTTTGCTACTTTGGAAACCCGGTATTTTGCTGAATGTATGGATCCCTTTTGCAGACTGATGGGATATTGTATGTAAGATGCAACCACAAATGCAAATGAGGCGGTAGGCTTAATAGTTCTACTGTAGGAATTAATATAATTGATTTTTTTATCAGCAAAGAAATTTCATTCAACACACGGATTAAAAACATGAATTCAGTACAATAAGAAAAGAAACGCATTGAGAGAGCCTCGGAGGGTGCACAATACATACCCTCCTCCTACTGCTACTTGCAATTTCTCAACCTACCCCTCATCAATTAATAATTGATTAGATATATTACTGGACTTGTTTATATTTATCGACGTCCGACCTCATCAATATCTGTCTTTTGCTTTTATATCAAATGCCATGATTTCCCACTCTAGTGTATGGCATCTTTATTTTTCCTATTTTGGGGCCTCATTGTTTTCATCCCTAACCTATCCTATCTAGATGGATGTATCACGTGAACTTGATTAGATGTTCACCCTCTTTCCTTGTAGCTTTTGGGTTCAATTGGACAACCATGTTAAATGCCGGGTTTTGCACTTCTCTGCATAGGGTGATGGCTCTCGAAGTCCATTTCAAGGAATTCACTATTTTTTAGCTCTTTTTTAAGGGGTTGAAACAAGCCGTCTTCTATTTTTTCCCTTAAGTCTCCCAGTTGATGGTGCTTTAGAAATGACTTCCAGTTCAGAATCAGCTAGAAAGTGAGTGGAACGGTATGCTGCAATTTCATAATGATCCCAATTTCATAGCTTAACCAGTAACCACATTCCCCATTGTCTTGAATATTAGTAATTGTATTTGAACTTCTATTGCCTTGATGGTGGACGCATCAATGCACCTTGAAAACAAATGAGGAAAAGAGAGACACGGGGATAACGTGGCTCAGGGCTAAATATGGTATCTTTGTCTTTCAATTTAGAATGTAAAAAATTCACATTGAATGATGGTCTAGAGAAGAGTTCAAATAGCATTTTGTGGATCAGGTTTCACTCCTATCAAGGAGATGGGGCCATGGGGTGTGAAGGCTCCACATCTTGAGTAAACTCCTTGTTGGGAAGTACCTTTGGACGTTTTCATGTGATATGGGGAGGTATTGGAAGAGTAACTATAAAATATTGTCCTTTTTCTTTGTGAGTGGACTTCTCTAGAGGTCTTGATGTTGCACGGGTAGTGTATGGGGGAATATTCGTCAATTATAGGATGATTTCTCGAAGGTGGCAAGTTATATGGTGGGAATGGGAAATAGAGTGATGTTTTGGGGTAGCGAAAATTGTTGAAACGTAAATCCAGTTTGACCAAGTCTAAACCAGGCGATTGGTTCAGTTCTTTTACTACTGTGGTTTTGTCTTGGCTTTGAAAGTGAAGAAACTAAATGGTTTTTGCCAATGGTTCCGGTTCCAATCCCGATCTGAACCGCAATTAAATACTATATATGTATATACGGGGCGGTTCTGGGGACACCTAAAAAAACACCTCATAGTTTCCGATCAAATTTTGATCATCCGAACCGTTCAACGTATGCAGAATGTGATTTTAAGGGTACCCGCAAGAAATTAGCAAAAAAAATGACTGGGAAGGGCTTGATCCGAACAGTTTCGAATAGTTTTTTATTGAACGGTTCAAATAAAAACTGCTCAAATCAAACCTTTCACAGTCATTTTTTTTGCTAATTTCTTGCGGGTACCCTTAAAATCACATTCTGCATACGTTGAACGGTTCGGATCATCAAAATTTGATCGGGAACTACGAGATTGAGATTATGGGTGTTTTTTTAGGTGTTTTTTTAGGGTGTCCCTTGAACCGTTCCGATGTATATATCCATATTTATATAAACATTTAGTCATATGAAGACTTGTAAATTTACGGGAAACACCCGTTAAAAACAGATTAAGTCATCCATTCAAGCGTGGATGATGTTTGTTTGATTTTAGTGACTTTGTGCTACTTTTAATGACATTGGTTTCGGAAATCAATTTTTGCTTGATTAGTTTATTCTTTTTTATCGTTTGAGGAAATGACATCTCAACTTAAAGCCCGTGGTTCGAAACTGGGATCAAGCCGCAGTCCGGCTCAATGAGTTTCATGAATTGGTTTGGTTCTTAAAATCTCTAATTTGTATGAATTGGTTTGGTTTGGTTCTTGTTTTACCAGAAAAACCGGAGCAATCTGGTCCATGGTCACCCTTAATTTGCAAGAGGAATAAGGAAATATTAGAGCATTTGCTCATTCATTGCAAGCCAATATGGATTCGACGTTTAGAAATGTTAGAATAGGTTCATTGTTCATTCTGATAATTTTTTTTCCGAATTCATTCAACTCCGTTATTATTACTATTTTCTACATTTTTGTGCTAATATCTGTGTCAATTTGGTTTTGTTGCAGATGGACTCTGTGATTTCTCAAGCTCAAGAGACCCTTAGGACACTGGCCTTTCAACGATCAACGTTTGGAGGCATAAATTCAAAGATTAGCAATATCAGTAGTCGACTCCCGACGGTAGGATTGCATTGTTACAATTGCTTGTGTCGCACTAATTATAGATTTCATGACAAGAGAAGTCCAGGAAAAGTGATTTTAACATTTAGGTTTCCATAGACTTTCAGTGTCACAAGGGGCCTCAGAAGAGGTCACCAGATCAAATCAAAATTACTATTGCACATGGCATCTTTTGAGGTGCTTTCAAGATAAATCACTGAAAGTAATATGGACACATAATGGACTGGAATATTGGAGTACCAAATATATTTGTTTCATCAAATGTATTAATACTTAGGCAATTTGACTTTCAGGTGAATCAAATCCTCTCATCAATAAAGAAGAGAAAGTCCATGGACACTATAATCCTTTCCTTAGTTGCCTCTGTCTGCACATTTCTCATTTTGATTTACTGGTTGAGCAAATAGTTGATGTTGCGGGTCTTGTCCTGAAGTCTCGTGACAGTCTTCCGTCCACTATATTGTTGGCGAATACCCTGTTGGTTTGTCAATAATTTTTTGTATTCTTTATATGTATAATTGTATATGAGACAGCCTTATGTAAACAGTTGGCTCAAGACAAACCCTCCTCAGTATCAAGATGTTTCATGTTAAAGAGCCACAAAACTAGTGTCGCAAGAAATTCATGGCTCCATCTTTTCGCATGTTACAGAGGAGGAATTTACATTCATGATGGTTAGTTTGAAACACACCTGCTATATCACTCTTATTGCAATTGCTATTTCTTCATGTACAATTGTCTTTGCTTCTGCTTAAGACTTCTAAGTACTTAGTTACTAGGTAGGCCAGTTTAAGAAAATTTACTTCGTTGAGCCGTGGTGTTGTGCTGCAGCTATGGTTAGGTCATCAGAGTCGCTGCAATTGCTTACTTTTCTGGGAACTAAAAGGTTGATTGTGGATGTTGATGGAAAAAAAAAACATGCCACGAAAGCTAAGTTGTTGCATGTGCCCGTGGACTAATTTTTTTGTTGCCTATAGTGTTTCTTTGGTTCGAGCTGCAGAAAGGTAAGGTTGTGTACATCAACCATTTCCCAGACCCTGCAATGGTGAAAGTCTCGTGTACTGGGTTTGCCCCTTTGTAGTGTTTCTTTGTTCTCGGGAAAAGGAAAGGAAAATTATTTGGGAAAGTGGACGTAAAACTTGCCTGTGCTCAGTACATTATTTTGCTATTTTATTGTCTTTCTCTTCAAGAACCGAAAAATGGAGAATTTCTCCAAATTTTCCTTTCATTTCCACTCTTTCCTCGAGTTCTAAACAGAGTGATAAGCTTTTTTCTTTGACAAACAAGATCATTAAATAACGAAGCGAAATAATAAATCCAACTGGGCTGCTCTAGCCTTAATATGAGCAGCCTTGACCTTATGTCGAGCTACCTTAACTACTTTTACAGCATTAAAACAAGAACATAAAGAACAAAAATCCGTAAGAGCAGTTTACAAACTAAAATCAGCTCCATCAGGTTTGAGAAGCCCCCGAACAAAGACAGAGACAGCGCAATTCGTCTGGATGCAAATCTCCCAAAAAAACCTGCTGCAAAGCCCACTCCAGCGCTGATACGCTTTTTAAAATGGCAAGGAAACCGATGTGCTTTACCGTGCCAACATGATACTGTAACAACGAATAAGGCCCCGTTCCAGAAACCTTCTTAAAAAATAAGCAGTTTATTTCACATTTTTAAACTAAAAAATAATGTAAATGAAAAATAATTTTTTAATTTTTTTTGCATCGTATAAAAGATCTCAATGAGATCTTTCAAACAAAATCTATAGTGCATATTTTTAGATTTTAATAAGCCTCTCATTTTTTAACTTGAAATTGACTTCATAAAAAATAAGGGCTTTTTTTGAGTACCGGAACGGAGCCTAAGTGAATGTGGGTGAGAGGGACTCGTATTTTAGTATACTAGTTATCGTAAGTGAACAAGAGAGATGCGAGAGTTCACATTTTGGGATAAATGCTACATTTTCTGGCATACAGGCTGTTGCAGGCATAATCTTGTGTACAAGAATGCAGGTGAAGTGAAGCTATGGAAATTCAGGTTCTTTCTGTTACAGTTACAACTATGGGGATTTTGGTGAACTCCCCTGATTGAAATTTCTGAAGCACCTCTAGAACCTTGGATGCAGATTTTTTTTTTCCCCCCCCTTTAAATCTGAGCATTGCATGAAAATCGATTTCCTTCCACGAATCCAAGTCATGTTTCCCTTGCTTTTCATTCTGTTTAGAAATATTGGGGATCCACAAAAACAACGGTGCTACGTCAACTGGCTTCGCAACTGTCTGATGCACATGGGACCCTCAAAATCTAACGGCTGCAAAATCATTTGTAGTCGGTGTATCTGTTTCATTTCCGTCCCCAAAAAGCCCCGCCAGTTATGGATAGGTAGTTTGTTCACACTAGCAGGATGGTACTCAACTGCAATTACTTAATTTGTTCTAGATCCTGAAGTTTGACAGATTGCTTTTTTTTCTTCCCTCTTCCCTCAGCTTTGCATTTAAGGTGTATGCTTACATAATTACGTTCACTGCTTTGAAGAGTTCACAGTCACATTTGGTCTCCTTGCAATGTACGAAGCAAGATGAGACGAAAAATAATACTTGGTACAACACAAGTTTCAAAATGCCTAGGGGTTTTAATTTTTGGGAAATTTCAAAAATGGTCCCTCTAATTCCAACCAATTAAGTCTCAATTTTGTCTCCCTAGTATCAATTGCAACGTTTTTCATCTCCGGAGTTGGTTAACGTATCTATTAGATCCAAAACGTTTGCTTCCCAAATTAATGAAAAATGAGTAATTAAGGAGTTGAATTGAGAAACATGATTAAGATATTGAATTGAGAGACATGGGAAAAGGCCCTTAAATGTCCAAAACTGCCTTTTATTACGCACTTTTTCAGCAAATGTTGTCTATTTGACCAAATAGGTATGTTAACCAAACATTGAAGTTAAAAGCATTGCAATTGATACTAGGGGATGAAACTGAGACACGATTGAAACAAGATGGACCATTTCTAAAATTTACCTTAATTTTCAAAAACTCTGTCATGATATTGAAAACAGACAATAAAAGCTGCTTGCAAACTTCTTTGGTGAATGCCAAATGTGGAGATCATTGTTGGGATATATTTTAGCCTAGGGATATATAAAATTTCTTTTGCCAATAGAAGTAAGAATTGTTGGGAGAGTCTTCCAGAAACACCCTAAATTCTCAACACACACATGAAAAAAAAAAAACCCTGGTGTGGAACAACAGAGGAAGAAACGATGTTCTTTTGTGGAGAGAGAACGTCACGTATCAATGACCGATATTGGTTAGGCACACCACATGACTCGTTTTTTGTGCCATTGTCTTTTCTTTAAAAGCAGCACATTTGAAGGAAGAAGTTTTCAGAAACAGTTTCATTGGACAGGCAGCGCTCATCTTTTCTACACCAGTTCATTGTTGAGGAAAGAAAAAATCACTTTCCAGATGTGGAAAAAAACAATACAGGATTGTAAGGTGACATGAGGCCAGCCAATCTAGCTAGGGTGATATATGTGTCTAGCTAACTGATACTGGTCAGTCATGTATTTATCTTGTCCGGAAACAAAGGAAGCAAAGTGGGTACATATGACTATTGCTTGTGCATTGGGCGTACATCGCGGGGTTGTGTTCATGATCAAAGATCGAATAATATCTCTTACAAAAACATCCTTGAAGGGAGGGTTGGGATTGGCCAGGAAGTCTGTTGACTCATTTGTATTTAAGTTGGGTGGTTCTAATATCAAAACTATTTTTGTTAATGTCAAAATTATTGTGCATGAAAAGCTTGTACTATGTGCAAAGTACAAGACTTTTATGCACAGTAGTTTTGGCATTAACAACAACAGTTTTGACATTATCATTTTCCTTTTAAGTTAAGACATTTTAAGACATTTGGATTATGGGGAATTGGGTGCCTCAATAATTATAATAAATAATGGGAATTGATTTTGCTACTTCCCTTTTTGTTAATGTCACTCTTATTCTCTCATAAAACAAATTATCCAATAAAGACACAAAGTAGAGTGACATTAACAAAAAGAAGAGTGGCAAAATCACTCCCCTAAATAATTATTGTTATTATTATTAGTAGGATTTTAAATGAGGCAATATTGTGAATCGCTTTGGTTAAGATTTTGGCCACAATGACTAGAATTCGAGTTCCGACCTGGTTTGGAGGACCCTCTTGTTGCCTATGCTGATTGGTTAACACTAGCGGAGCTATTGTGGGGTCAGAGAAGGCACCGGCCAGACCGAATTTTTAATCTTTTAGAGTACAGTTTGCATATTTTTGGTAGATATTTTGAAAAACAAATTACTCCGTATAAAATTTCAACCACAATTCAAAAATCATATATTCATTTTGAGCACACTAAATTATGATAAATGATATTATCCGATAATGATATTGTGCGTTGTTGGATGCTATCATAACATCAATATCTCGAGATTAATTCTTCAATTTACCAAAATCATTCCATGAAAACTCGAATGAGTGAATTTAATCTTGAAAAATCATCCGATCAAAATTTCTCATAGTTTGACCCCTTTTGATTTCCACTTCTAACTCTGCCACAGTTGTTTAACCACTTTTTTTTTTAAAAAAATCTTTATACAAGTGGGGAAGTGATTATCGGAGTATGTTGCTACCTTTTCTATTACTTTTTGGTAAAATTACATGGAGATCCCTTCATCTATACGATTAGACACAAACACTCCCTAACATTTAAAAACGCCCAAAAGCACCTTCTCATCTATAACCGTTAACTAATCAGCACACTTCTGTCAAAAAACCGTTAAGATGAAAGAGTCATGGTGGATAATTTTTCATAGATGAGGGAGTCAGTGTGGGCGAGTTTTAAGGGATAAAATTGTCATTTTCTCTCATTCTGTTAACAAAATTAACCAATTTTTTAATTTACATATATGAGGAGGTCTGAATGGGTGATTTTAAACATTAGGGGATCTCCATGTTCAAAACGTACATATGAGGAGGTCTCCGTGTGATTTCATCTGCTTTTTCACACGCTGGGCCACATTCGGAGAGACAAAGAAATCTTAAAGAGATTTCATCCAATTTGATTGGACAAAGAAGAAGTGGAACATGGAATCATGTGTTGACATAAGCCAATGAAATGTCATTGCAAACTACCCTAGTGCTCATTTCATTTTCAACCCATCCTTTTTGTGGGGTTGCACTGATGGAGAAACAGTTACGTTATTCTCAAGGGTTAGTTCGGTTAGTTGGTGAGTGGGTTTGCTTCTCACACAATTTATCAGGGTTCGATCTTTAGTGTCAGGCCGCAAGAAAGAAGATTCATGTGAATTCCCTAGTCCCAACATGGATAGTATGCCTTTGACCGGACGGGGAAAAGGATTAGTCGAGGTGCGCATAAGTTGTCCCGAACACCCCTGACAGTCGAACCAAAGAAAGGAAAAAACAATTTTGGTTAAAATGTCACTGAGCTTGTGAAATTATTAGACTAATAAAAGCTAAGATTATACCTATCTCAAGGGTTTACTTTCAAGATTTGGTGATGTCTTAACTAGATACATGGACATAATTAATTAGCATTAGTTAAAGATTGTCCACCTCAGCTTTCCCATATAGTTGTCGGCCACTTGTCGCCATCATATCCGCAATATATGACTAACTACTCCGCTAATTTACACGTAAATGGTTATGAGAGATTGAAGTTTATTTAGTTTATAATTGTAACACATAATTACTTGTATGTGCTGAATTCCTCAAATTGAGAAGTTAGATAAAGCAAACTTCCCGTGATTTGATTTACTGCGATTCGGTAATGCGGCAAAACCATAGAATATAGGTGGATGGGATAGCTACTTTTCGCCATCACATCCACGATATCATATAACAATAACACCGCCAGAACTTTCCGATTTATCCAAAAAAAAATTAACACCGCCAGCTAATATAAGTAGATAAAAATATGGAGTTTATGGTGGCACATAATTACTTTTTGGTTCCAAATTCCTCAAATTCAGAAGTTAGACAAAGTAACTTGATATGCTTTGATATACTCCATTTCTATAATGCTGCAAACCATAGAATATAATGCAGATGGGACTGCCAATGTCTTTTCTTTTTTTGAATGGCAAAAATAAATTTATTAATCATTGAAATCGTATTAATCTACCTTTATATCCACAATATTTTGTGAGCAATTGCAATGCTAATGTACACGTAAATAGAAGATTAAAGTTAATTGATTTTAGAAAATAATTTCTTGTAGTTGCTAAATTCGTCAAATTTAGAAGTAGACACAATTTAATTTTTAAAAGTAACTCGGCATGATTTAATTTAATAAATTGCAAAAGTGCTGCTAAAACATAAGACAGAGTAAAAACAGAACCGCGAGATTTGAGATTATTAATTTCTTAAATAAAGAACACACTTGCCATATTGTGAGGTAAAAAAAATACACTTTTATTATTGTCAAATTATTAAATGAATCTAACAAACCTTGAATCACGGGATTAATGCAATTGGACCAAATTGAAATGCTTAATTAATCAAAGCTTAGTCGTGTACATTAGTGATGCAAACCACGTTTAGTTGCAATTATTTAAGATGGAGGCTTTATTAGACCCATTCACGTGTGAAAATGACATTAATTATATTGTTTTTCGTTTCTAATAAAAAACAAAATAAATATATAAATCCTATTATTTGGTGTGTCAGAGATAGAGGTGGTAAAAGATATGGCGTGTTGGATCTAACTATGTGCCCCCCCTACTCTTGGAAGTCCTTTCTTTGCTTGAAAATAACATATTTCTTTTGGTAATGTAGGATGTCTCGGGCCAGCTTGCACGCATCTCGGATTAATCCCTACAGCTCCTTCCACAATTGTTTTACATGCTTAAGCGTGGGGTGAGGTGGGCCCAAAAGTTGTTGACAATGAGAATCGAATTCTTAAAACCTTAAAATGAAGCAAACACCTAAGTCTCATGCCAAAATTAGCCAACCTCTTGGGGTTGAAAATAAGCATCTTGTTTAGTAAGAATTTTTTATTTATTTTTATGTAATGTCGGGTCCTAGGACAGTTTGCATGCATCACAGATTAATTCCTATAACTCCTCACTACAGCATTTTCACACTCTTACCCATGGGATGAGATGATCTCAAGGATTGTTGGCGAGAGAAATCAAATTAACTTGGAATCTTAGTTGGGAGCGAACTCTTAAATCACATGCCAAGACCACCAGGCCGACCCTTGGGGGTTATTTTTAATTAGAACTTGAGATTATGTTTAAATTCAACTATGCAAGTTAATTAGGCATGTGATGGGTACACATCAAAGATGTAATTAATTAATGGACAACTGGACATAAATTAGGATAGCATTTTCATGACTGATCATTTACAAGTGTCGTGCAAATTTTAGTAGGATCAAAAAAAGAAAAAAGTTTCTTGCAAAGTCTCGAGTCCTTTTTTGTGATCTTGACAGTTCCTTTTGGTCTTGCTTGTCAAAGTGAGTATCCAGGCAATAAATTAGGTTTATCAGAGATGAGTGTATTATCAAGACACATTTTCACAGAAAAATATATTGAATGACTAGTATGATTGTACATTGGTTGTGTTTGATAAATATGCTCGAACATGTGACTACCGATGTCCAAGCAGTCTAATCAGATACTTGGCGAGCTGACAAGATGAACGATTCTGATCATGGAGTTGGGTTTGAGAAAAGCCAAGAAAATAAGCACATGCAGCAAGGGCTGTTGTGCTTTGGAGAATAATAGCCCCTGCTTATCCATAATGACTTGTAGGTGCTGTTTAATAAACTAAAACTGAAATCAAAAAGTTTAAAGTACTAAAAATTGAATGCTGAATTTTTTAAATCGAAAAGTTTGATAAAAATATAAATAACTGAAATAAAATAACTGATAGAAAGATAAATGAATTTTGGTTAAATTATTTGGGATTGTTCTCTTTAATTCTATTAATTGATGTCATGTGGTGCTGGTGTGTGATTGTGGAAAGATGGTGGTAATGATGGATTGTTGTGGTGGTTAGTTGTTCGTAGTGTGGTGGTGGTTGTAGAGGTGGAGTGGGGGTGGTTGTAACGGACTGGTTTGGTGAATTGGTGGAAGGATGGCAACAATGTTGGTGGTGGAGGATGCAAGTGATGGCAATAGCGAGCAGTACGTGGTGTAGTGGTGGTGGAGAAGAAGGGGGGTGAATGGTCGGAGCAGAATTCCAAAGGAAAGGAGAGGTAGTGGTTGTTAGAGTGGTGAGGGTGCAAAGATGGCAGTGGTGGTGGAGTTGAGAGGTGGCGGAGGTGATAGTCGTGGTAATGGTGATGTTGTTGGAGTATTGGTGGTGGCAGTAATTGTAGCGATCATGATTGGTGGTGTTTGTAATGGCAATAATGGAGTGGGGGTCGTAATGGCTGCGATAGTGGAGCATTGGTGGTAGGGGTGTTCGCGGTCCGGATCGGATCGGATTTCTAAATTCGAGGACCAAACCGTTAGTCACAGTTTTTACAAAATGAAATCCATGTCTGGACCAAAAGTCCTACAGTTCGGTTCCAATCAAATCTGTGACTCATGGATCGATTATGGTTTTATGTACGGATTTCGTTCAACTTTTCGTACTCAACAAAGATATGATCCAACACTTCCTTTGTCATTTTTGTTAACCCTTCCTCTAACTCAGAATCAAAAGGTTTGCCAAAACAGAATTTCACATACTTCAACTTAAAACGGGGATCTACACTATAAAGAAATGAAGAAAAATATTTTGCCTTCAGAAAATATTGATTTCATTGAATGAGAGAGCATAACTTTATACAAGAGAATTCCTACGCTAGTTTAGGAATCTAAATCACAGAAGAGAATTTATAGCCCATACAATATATTTGTTTCCTAATCTATCCCATGATTAGTGAGATATAATTGATCTTCTCAACACTCCCCCTCAAGTTGAAGAGTGAATGTCAAGAACTCTCAACTTGCGTATCATGGCAGAAAAAAGTTCCTTCCCCAATGACTTAGTGAACACATCTGCTAATTGATTTGTCGAAGTAACATAATTGGTTTCAACAGAACCGTCTTGTATTTTGTTTCGAATAAAATGACAATCCATTTCTATGTGTCTGGTTCTTTCATGAAAGACGAGATTAGCTGCTATGTGCAAGGCGGCTTTGTTATCACAATATAACAATGCCGGTCTTGGATGCAATATTCGTAAATCTTTCAACAATGAGTGCAACCAAGATAATTCACAGCATGTGCCAATCATAGCTCTATATTCTACTTCTACTGAGGAGAGCGACACGGTCTTCTGCCTCTTTGTCCACCAAGAAATAAGAGATGATCCCAAAAACACACAATAACCCGTAGTCGATCTACGAGATGTTGGGCAACCAGCCCAATCCGAATCAGAGAAAGCCCGCAAAGATAAATTATTCTGAGAAGAGAAAAACAATCCTTGTCCTGGACTACTTTTCAAATATCGCAATATACGAAAAGCAGCTTCCATATGAGGTTTGCGTGTGCATGCATGAATATGCTTAACACGTGCACCGAATAAGTGATATTTGGCCGGGTAATAGTCAAATAAATTAGGCGTCCCACAAGCCTCCTATATTGAGACAGGTTTCTAAGCAACTCACCTTCATCCGAGAGCTTTATGTTTTGTTCCATAGGAAAGTTTACAGGTTTGGCGCCCAAAAAACCACCGTCCTTTAGAATTTCCAAAGTGTATTTCCTTTGTGAGATGGAAATACCTTTATTTGGGCGAGAGACTTCAATGCCTAGAAAATACTTCAAATCACCCAAGTCTTTAATCTGGAAACGACTATGCAGGAATTGCTTAAGAGTAGATATAGCAGTGAGGTTATTACCCGTAATAAGAATGTCATCAACATATATCAACAAGGCTGTAAAGGTTTTGCCTTTCCGACATGTGAACAATGAATAATCTGCTTTGGATTGAACAAAATCGACAGCTTGGAATAGCACTAGAAAACTTGGCAAACCATTGACAGGAAGCTTGCTTTAAACCATGTAAAGAATTGTTGAGGCGATACACAGTGTTCTCCCCCTGTCGCTGAAGACCAAAAGGTGGAGACATATAAATTTCCTCGTGGAGATCCCCATGAAGAAAAGCATTGTGGACATCAAGCTGGTGAAGAGACCCATTCTCGGCAGATGCTAGAGCCAATAAACAACAAACAGTAATCATTTTAGCAATGGGCGAAAAAGTATCATGATAATCGATACCTTCTTGCTGTGTGTAACCTTTTGCCACCAAGCGAGCTTTGTAACGCTCAATGGTGCCATCAGAGTGAGATTTGATTTTATAAACTCATCGACAACCGATAGGCTTTTTGCCAGGGGGAAGAGAAGTGAGAGACCAAGTGTGGTTGGCCTCCAACGCAGCCAATTCAGATTGCATTAATATTTGCCAATGGGGATGTAAAGATGCTTCACTATAAGATGTAGGCTCAACATCCTGACTTATAGTTGCAACAAAAGATCGATGTGATGGTGACCAACGATGATAAGAGATGAAATTACAAAGAGGATACTGCGTACCTTCTTGTGGACTGGACGATAAAGGCAACAATGGTTTGGGAGACGTCACTTGGTTGCAAACATAATCTTGTAAAACTAGAGGGAGGACATGAAGACATTGGGAACGGTGCAATGCTGGTGCGAGGGGTGGACTAGCTGGAGGGGACGGCATGGACCAATGGGAGTGGACTGAATAGAAAACTCAGAAGGAGGAATCGGGTCGGGTGGCGGATTGGGCTGGACGGGTGAGAGTAAGAAGGGATCTTTCCATAAAGTCGTTCAAAAGGCATTTGCCGAGAAAAAAGTGGTGTGGGTAACCGATTAATGAAATGGATGCCAGTGAGAACACATTCCGCCCAAAAATGCAAAGGAAGATTGGCTTGAAAACAAAGTGCTCGAGCGGACGCAAGAATATGGCCATGTTTGCGCTCTACCACCCCATTTTGTTGAGGTAACCGATTAATGAAATGGATGCTAGTGAGAACACATTCCGCCCAAAAATGCAAAGGAAGATTGGCTTGCAAACAAAGTGCTCGAGCGGACGCAAGAATATGGCCATGTTTGCGCTCTACCACCCCATTTTGTTGAGGCGTATCAGTGCAAGTATGTTGAAAATTGGTGCCATTTTTGTGAAAAAAATCCGTCATAGAAGAGAATTCACTTCCATTATCAACCCGACAATTTGCTATGAAGGCATTGAATTGTGTTTGGGCAAAAGAAAAAAAATTGGCAAGTAAACGTTGTGTTTCACTTTTGCGTTGCATAAAAATACCCATGTAAATCTAGAATAGTCATCCACAATTGTTAAAAAATATTTAGCACCAACAAGAGAGGCAACTCTGTAAGGGCCCCAAATGTCACAATGAATTAGTTCGAAAGGTCTAACAGATGAAATTGAACTAACAGAAAACGGAAGCCTACGCGGTTTTGCAAGTGTACAAACATCACAAGCATTATTTGACTTGAACGGAAAATTTAATAATTTTTTTGACATAAAATCTAATCGAGAGGAAGATAAATGCCCCAATCGACGATGCCACAAGTCGGTGGAGGAGATGACATGAGAACAAGATGAACAGCTAACAACTGTTGTGGAGGGTCGACTATTAGATTGTGGTTTCTCTGACGCCAACGCAACCAAGTAATAAAGTCCGCCTCATTGTTTACCCAAACCAATCGTCATCCTCGTCGTCAAGTCCTGCAAAATACACCAAGAAGGAAAAAAGGTTACGGAACAATTGAGGCCTCTTGTAATTTAACTCACAGACATCAGATCCACTTTAAAAGATGGTACTCCAAGCACATTTTTCAAAGAAATATCTGAATTCAAGGGTAAAGTCCCAGTAGATGTAATCGGAGCCTGTTCTCCACTTGGCATAATAACTAGCGGCGAAAAGGTGTTCTTAGCACTGTCGACAAGTAAATTTGGAGATGGAGTAATATGATTAGTTGCACCACTATCGATAATTAATCGATGGAGGCGCAATGGTGCCTGTGACAACAAACCTGAGGAAGTACCAGCAGCATTAGCCTTAGGGTTGGTGGAATGTGGTGTCCCTTTGCTGTTCATGATGGATAATATTTGCTAGAATTGAAAATCAGTGAGCCCACTTATCACCGACTTTATCTCCTGCACGATTGGACCCTCCTTGACATTATTGGCCGAAGACTGTTGGCTATTGTTGGGCTTAGAACGATTGTTTCCTTGATTGAACCTGTTGGATTTATTTTTTGGGTGTCCTGGCGGATACCCATTCAATTTCCAACATGTTTCCCTCACATGATGGTCTTGATCACAGAAAGAGCAATGCAATGGTTTACGATTAGATGAGTTGAAACGCGAAGAAGAACCTTGTGTTTGTCTCACAACCAAGGCTGCCGGTTCATCCCTTTGAATAGCCATGGCTGCAGTCTCCATTACCTCACGTGTAGCACCTAGGCTTCGCTGCTTCTCTTCTTGCATGATGGAAGAGTAAGCCTTAGTAACATCAGGCAATGGATTCATCAATAGGATGTGGCCTCAGATTCCACTGTAGGACTCGTTGAGTCCCATGAGAAATTGCATCAATCTACGTCTCTTATGGTCTGCCCTACAAGAACAAATGGTATCATTGTAAGAACCCAGTTCATCCCATAGTCCTTTCAGTTTTGTGTAGTAAGCCGCAACAGTCATCTAATCCTGAGAGAGACGAAATGTCCCTCTCAATCTGAAAAATACGAGGCACATTGCTCTGAGAAAAACAATCGTGAAGGTCTTCCTATACCTCCTGGGCAGTGGTTGAATATATAACGCTGGTTGCAAGATCCGGTGTGAGAGAATTAAGGATCCAAGATAGGATCATATCATTGCATCTTTTCCACGCTGCATGGTCATCTGGTTGTTCTTGGCAAACGGCGCATCGATGGTACCATCTATAAAACCCAACTTGTTTTTGGCGTTCAAAGAGATGGTCATAGGTCGACACAAGGTCGAATAATTATCCCCATTAAGGGGTTTGGAAACAAGCACAATTCTAGGATGATCGGAATGGTGAAGGAAATAAGGATTGGCAACTTCATGCTTGCTTTCATTCGAAGGGGATTCGGTCACCATTGTAGTGAAAATGGTGATATAATGGGTGTTTAGGCAAAAATAAAAAGACAAAGAGCTAGGGTATTTCAACCTGCTCTGATACCATGTAAAGAAATGAAGAAAAATATTTTGCCTTCAAAAAAGATTGATTTCATTGAATAAGAGAGCATAACTTTATACAAGAGAATTCCTACGCTAGTTTAGGAATCTAAATCATAGAAGAGAATTTACAACCCATACAATATATTTGTTTCCTAATCTATCCCATGATTACTGGGATATAATTGATCTTCTCAACAAACACGATAGCAATGAACATCATCATGTTCATCTTTTCAACTGTACCCCAAATGAGAAGAATAGAAATGAACTACTTTACTAAGTCTCACTAGCGTTACTTCTACAAAAAAATTACGCTTTACCTTTGATATTTTATGAAGGCTTACACTATATCCTATTATTAAGGTAAAATACTAAAATTGGTAAATAAAAGTTTTAATAGTACTAACAATTATTTATATCTATACATATATATTTATTTATACAAAATATATATCTCATGGTCCGGTTTGGTTAATCCACGGTTTCGTAATGAAAATCCGTGGATCGAACCGCATGTCATAGATTTCTAATTTTTCAATCCGTGTCCGGACCATTAATCCACAGACACAATCCAAAAGATACGGATTGGTTTGGTTCAGACCGATTTAACGGTTCACCGGATTTTTTGCAAAGCCCTAGTTGGTGGTCATTGACAATGGTGGCGGCGGCGGCAACAGAATGTTGGTGGGGGTGATGGCAATGGTAGCTACATGGTGGTGGTGGAGGAGGGTGGTGCATGGTGGTGAATTTGAAGGGGGTGGTACACAGATATACTAACTAATCAAGTCAGAATTAAGTAGCTACCTGGCTTTGTAACTTTTTATATAAGTCTATATTTTAAGAGTCACTTAAGATATTAAGTATTATAAAATATGATTATCAAGCAACTTAACTATTATTAGTTAGCACATTCAGTTTTAAGTGTTGAATTAAATTATTAAGTAACCCCGTAGTGAGAGGGTCGAATTTCTCGATTTGTTAAAAACAAAAATAACAAACAAGTTCAAGAATTTGAGGAACAATTGTTGAGATGCATTGGAGTGCGGCTAAAGAAAATATTTAGTCAGGCCAGTCATTTAAATTAAAACTTTATAACTTTACAGGCTATATAAAAATATAAGACTTATTAGTATTTACAATTTATTTATTGAATAGATTAGTTTACACTTCTCGTAGAAAAACAAAAAAGAAGAAGATATATATGATATCATGTATTGTGTCTGTTTATATGCATAGTTACGTATGCATAGTGAGGATTGGAAAATTATATACGGAGTAATTTTTATATTAGAGAGAGAGAGAGAGAGAGAGAGAGAGAGAGAGAGAGAGCCATATCGCATGCTACATAAGTGTGTAGTCAAATATTTACCTTAGAGTCACTCATGCTCAACTTATTTTGAAATAAAATGCATACATTTTCAAATAAAAAGCTTATTTTCAGTATGTCGATAAAAAAGAGAGCTTATTTTCATTCGTATAAAAACTATGTGCGAATTTCTCGTTTGTAAGATTTTTTTTTCATTGGCCAAAATGTTCCTTAAACCCTTTGCGGCTTTGCCCCTTGTGAGCCTATGTGCATGGGAAGAGGCAACCAAAAATTAATTGAAAATGTTTGGGCTTAAATAGAGAGATACAAAAGAGAGTTGAAAAAATGTAAATGTTGTTGAAAATTGCAAGAGTTCATTAAAGCTTGATTGAATCATAGTTTTATGACGACTAGACTCTGACTATTCATTACCCTTAAGACAAATATGGTTCTTTTACTTCATCACCAATATTTGATCAACTTAATTTTAGTGATGTAGACGTAAATACTTACAAAATGGACAATTGATCAAGATCGGCCTCAAGTGAGACCGTGATGGGTCCTAATTTGATTACATGAGACTTTGTTACATGATACAGAATATTAATAATTCCAATATATATTGTCGGTAAACCATTAATCTATTCTTCACTTTTCCAGTACTATAAACAAATGAAATTTATAATTAATTAGGGTATGTATCTTTAACTGTACACTGAGAATCAAGGATATATAATCTAATCATAAAATATATTATCCTTTTGAATCATTAATGATCAGGCTACTAATACCACACTTCAAACAATTTTTTTTCATATACCACACTAGGTAAAATTAAATATATTCTATAGATATTTATAATTTAATCCGCACGAGATTTTTTTGTAAGAAACTCCAAATATGTGCTCATTCCGGCCATATATGTGTCCAATCTGATGCTCACATATCAAATCAAACAGACCCTCGATACTTAATTAGCAAAAGGTGAAATCTCAAATTTCTATCACTTGAAGCCAATGGCCTAGATAAAGGTCACCATCCTATGAAGATTTGTCAAGAAAAAAGATGCAAAGGCAAAGAGAATATAAGTTTTATTCGTTTTCTGTGGTAACCAAACAGTTTTCTTTTCAAGGATTTCATTGAAACCTATTAGTAATTTGAATATCATTTTCCGACTCAAACGAAATATTAAAATAAATCTAAGTTGTTTCCCGTTAGAGGATGTACATATGAAGAGGCTACTGGGTACGACAACTGGTTTTATTGAATTTTGCAAAAAAAATAAAAAAATTAATTGAACAAATTGATTAAGATGTTAAATTTTTTTTTTTTCCAAAACCCCAAGCTATAATAGTAAATTTTATCCAAAATATTTAGTGTAGATTCGCCCTCTGAAAATTGAACATTTGTGACCAACTGGTTTTATTGAATTTTGCATAATATTTACCATCGAAATCCTACTCCTTCCTTGAATCTAATTCTAGCAATTAACAAACAATAAATCAACAATCCCAACTTTTGAATTTCGAATTATATGTCCCAAAAGTTTTTGTTTTTTGGGTACTTGAGAATATTGTGTCCCAAATGTTGAAGATTGTACCAAATTAACTATACAAAAATGTGTTGTCCCCTTCAACTACTAGATGCGACATTAAGTTGTCAAAATCAAAAGCTAATCCGAATAGGATGCCTCTGTCACTTGAATTCTTTTTTGATAATTTAGGTGCTTGGACCAGCTTACGCGCAAATCTCAACTAATTAAAACCGGAACAACACTCAGTATAAACTAGCCGCAAATGATTTGGTAGCAACTGAGAAGTTTCGAAAGAAAGACTTCAGGAGGAGCAAATTACTCCTACCGAGGCCTTGATTACCAGCGCAACCCGTTAGGAGTTGCATGCCTCGTTCACTTGAATCACAAGGTATTAATATCACATAGTTTATTTCTCTCTCAATATTATGAAAGAGAGAGACTTTTTGTATAACTTTTCTCTCGACATGCTAAGCCCATAGATCTTGGACAATTTGAAGAAAAAGGATTTTGCTTCCTCACATAGAAATAGACAATAAAGTGGAATTTATTTCCACCTTTAGCTAAAAACATCATAAAAATGATGCTACTCTACCATTGGACAAATGGTTGAAACACTGGTATATATCTTCTTCTTCTTCTTTTTTCTTATGGTCGTCTGGGCCACTCTCGCCTACCTCGACTATTTCACAACCACTTGGCCCCTTCCTTCTCATTGTCTCTTTTATGTACCTTTGTTTTATGTACTATATAAATTTCTTTCTCATTGCACATTACATATGATGTTCTCTTTGCTGGAAAAAAAAAAACTTCCAAGATAATCGTAGTAAAAATAGAAATTGATTTTTACAATACTCCCCTTTTTATCTCAGTGCAATCTATTTTTTTTGTCTTTGTTAATGTAGAATTACAAAATTACCCTTCATGCATATTTTCCTTCACACATGGAAAGGGTAATCATGTAATTTTAGATCACTACAAAAAAAAATGCATTTGGATAAATAAATAAAAAAAAGGGGTGTGAAAATTAATTCCCTAAAAATAACAAAAGTAATTTTCACACATCCCAATTTCGATGAATGTACAACTTTATATTTTTCTGGATCAAATTACATGAGGAAAACTCTCAAACTAACGAGTGCATTTATAAAAAAGAGATATTTTCATTTAACTTTTTATAATAAAAAACAAAATGATTATTGAATTCATCAAAACAAAATGATTTTCACACTCTTTTTTCTTCATTGGCACTCCATTTCATGTGAAATTATCTTTTCGCCCTTTCATATGGAAAAAGTGACTCAAGTGGCCCTTTCAATGAAAAAGGTAAGTGAAAATCATTTCCCTTCATCAAATTGGGTAGTCAAAATTCTTCTCTTCTCAAAAAAATGGATAACAATAGGAAAACTATAAATAATACAGAAAACCCCAAAGAAGTGGGGAAGTTTTTGGATGCCGAGCGGATATCACGTGACAGTACCCGTCAGGGATCTCAATCTTTCAAACGTATTTTAGACTAGTGTTTATCCGTGCCTATGGCACTACGCACCAAGGTAGTGCCGTAGGCACTGGCATTTTTGTAATATATTTTTGTTTTTTTATGCCAACGTCAGAAGCGGAGCAACAGGTAAAAAGAACTGATGGCATATTTGTAATATATTTATAAGAGTGTGGGTACTTTCTTAAGAGAGTTGGAGAGTATACATCAACTCTTGAATCAAATGAATCTCAACCATTCATTCGACTTGTGTTTGTGTGGTCCCCACACCCTTGTGTTTGTGTGGTCCTCCCACTCCACCACACTCTCTCCTCTTTTTCTCTCTTCAAAATTCGGACCGTTCAAAACTCGTTTGGAATGTACGAATTTGCCGACAGAGTACCACGCGTGTGGTACGCGTCGGGCACCAAAAACTTCTCAAAGAAATGGCGCCCCAACAAAAGGTGCACGCAGAGAAACACGTGTATTCCAAAGTAGCTTAGAAGGGGACATGATTGGCGCACCAATCTGAAAGACTTCAACTGTAAAAAGTAAAAGGAGGAACTGTTTGGTCTAAAGGGACACTTCTGGCATTGTCCCCCCTCTTCATTATTCTTCCTTAAAATGGCCCTGGCCCAACTTTCAGCAGTTTGATGCAGCCAGTCATTCCATTATCTGTTACCTATTCATGTGCCAGTAAATACTATAAAACTAGATAACCTTTTGCATTTTCCCCTTCTTTGGGTCAGCTTAATCGCACCTCGACTATTCTCCTCCACGGTCCGGACTATTCTCCTCCATAGTCCAGTCAAAGGTATGCCATCTAAGCTGGAACTATAGGGGCTTCACAAGAGATTTCTCTCTTATGGCCTGACCCTAAGAGGTTGCTAGGTTTCGGACTTAGAATAACTGGATTTACAACTCATTCTTGTTGGCGCGCACTTCAGCTACCCTTGGAGTTAACGTTTTCTTCCTTTTTTGGGCAACTCCAAACCGTAACTCTTTTTTTTTTTTATGATTATACTCTGAAACACTACTTTTGTTGTAAAATGTATTCTGCTCATATATCTTAAACAATTTACATATTATTTTGACCATAATAAAAAAAAGTCAAAAAGAAAAGAAAGAGAGAGGCTCCCAAACATCCATAAAGCACCTGACAACACAATCTAAAGAATACTCTTTTGGAAGGATATGTTTCAAGTACATTTGTTTCTGTTGAGCAGCAAAGCTCACTCCTGATCAGTTTACAGACAATTTGACTAATCCTTGGACGATCAATTTTGCCGTATGTACACTAGCGCAGATCTTGATAAAAATCAAAATAAAGTTTCATGTGAACTAACCCTATAAGAGTTTATAGCACATATGAAGTTTTGAACCTAAGATCTAAGAAGGAAGAAATTTCCTGTACCTTAACTACTAGGCCAACTCCTTAGGGTGAGCGGCAAAGCTTTTGAGGACATCAAGTGAGCCACATTATTGAAAAACATCCATTCTAGGAAACATAAGAAACTCACAAGCATAATTTTCTAGTTTTGTTTGCTCTTATGAACCTGGCTCGTCTATGGTCCAAGTTCCAAACCTAGACTGCAGAAGTGTAGTCCAAGTGATCGCAATCGTTGGTTAGCATTTTTAATGGTTTAGAATTGTTTTGAATATTTTACCAGTACTAATTATACTTTTACCAGTAAAAGATTCAACAAATCTGAACCATTAATTATCAGGATAAACGGTCCAGGTTGGATTGTACACCTATTGCAAAGAAGCCGAATCCACTTTTATTTGGTATCCATGTTGAAATATTAATAATTTCTTATTCTACGAAAACGAAAACAATCTGAAGTCTAACAAAAGAAAAAGGAAAACACCTAAGCAGTTTCATCATTTCTATACAAACACCTAAGGTGAAATTACACGGAGATCTTCTCATCTATATGAAATAGACATAAGTGAGGGGAGGTCTGCGGGTGCTTTTAAAAGTTATGAGGTGTTTGTGGAAAACAAGTGTAAATGAGAGGGTCTTCGTATAATTTCACCCTATCGCAAAGTATTTTACTAAGCAAAAAGAGTACGAGGGACAATCAAAGCTAACGATGTCCCAAGTGACCAAAGAAGATGCTACTCAGTTGGAATGGGAGCGGCTTGAGTGATCGCATTATGATTATACCCAGAGCATAATGGCACAAAGCCCATCGGCCTAAAAGAGCAAATGGGCATGAATCTCGGCAAACCTTTGCCCACAACGATTTCGACTTTACGCAGCTTTTGAAGAGGCGATTCTCGGTTCTAGCACTTCGAAAGTTTTTCAAGTGTGTCTGTCACAACTTCTGTTTCCGCTTTAAGAACGAAAACAAATTTTAAAAGCCGCTTTAAAAAAAAATCCGAGTCTTTAAGAAGCATCACTCGAATTTTAGAATTAGTTTTTATACAATTTAAAGTTTTGACAAATACGTCCCCCCCTAGACTCCAAAGTCACCAGACCATCTGAAAGTAAACGTCTAACCACCCGGACCCCAGTGTTTCCTCTTGGCCAATATAAGACTTATAAAACTACTGAACTGTAGATTTTTAGTATTATTTCCGTGGACGCAGGGGCTGCTGTGCCTATCTCACCGTCCGTCTCTGCAATCAATAGTTCAGGAGAATACTATTACCGATAATAAATAGTAGAACCATCCAAGCCGTCCAAAATATTTTTGGACGATGAAATTTAGCACAACCGTACGCTGCTGTGAGATGGGCACAACAACTCCGCTTCCTATTTTTGTACAGTACACAATATGCTCAAAAGACCCATGACTAGTTAATTTAGATGTAGTTTATATAGTGGAGTTCCAGTCACTTTTGAATACCCTACTTTTTCTCTCTAGAAAAATTTGGTAATATAGGATACTTCCACATATAGCATAAAACGCATTACTTCCCATCAACAAAGTTTTACCCTTCTTTTCCAACTCGATCATTTTCCCACCTTAAGAAGATTAGCAAAAAAAAAACCAGATAGGATTATCATCATCCAACTTCCAATAATGGAATCAGTGAGAAACAAACCATACCCTTCTGAGACTTCAGAAAGAGAAGAACAAAAAGAGGAAGAGGAAGAAGAAGAAGAAGAAGAAGATCAAGATCAAGAAATTGGGAGAATACCAGAAAAGCTCAATCCAGAGCTGAATCTTCTTGATTGTTTGGACATGGGTTCGACCCAAGCCTCATCAAAAATCCCCCCGGGATCCGATTCTGAGCCGCGGGTTTTCTCCTGCAACTATTGCCAGAGGAAATTCTTCAGTTCGCAGGCACTGGGAGGGCACCAGAATGCCCACAAGAGAGAGAGGACCCTGGCAAAAAGAGGGCTGAAAATAGGCCACTCCCAGTTCCACAGCCACAGCCATTATTCAAGCTTGGCTAGTCTTCCACTCCATGGTGCTTATAACCATATGCCTCTCGGAATCCAAGTTCATTCCATGATCCATAAACCCTCTTACTTGCCAAATTCTTCTGGGTTCAGGGGTATTTATGGAAATAGTGGAGGGTTAAGGCTCCCCATTGCTCAACAACCAGCTATAGGGAAATTAGCAGCAGAGAGTAATTACCATGGAGGTGCATCCACCGGATTGTCGTCTCAAGGCGGGGTCGGAAGATTTGGCGGCGCGGCGAGGATGATGATGACTGGCTCTCCGGCCGAGGAGGCGGTTGGCGGCGGTTACGGGTGGGCGGGTAGTGGTGGTGGAAGGTTGAAGACTAATCACGATCAGAAGCTTGACTTGTCCCTCAAGCTCTAATTAAGTTTTACTACCTTTTTTTGGGTTTGTAATTTTGTTCTTGAAATCTCAATTATATAGATTTGATCCTTCCTTAATTTTCCCCTTTCTTTATGATCAGGAGTTGGTTATAGACTTATATAGTCTCATCTTGGTTGGTTGGTTTGCTCCTTTTGGTTTGTTCTGGGAGTACCATTTTTGTACATTGATCACATCACAGGAAGAAAGTCTGGCGAAATTTGGTTTCTTTTTTCTAGATTGGGTATATTTCACAGCTAATATATACTATGTGTTGGTGCTCATATTTTTCTACATATTTGACCCCCTAGGAAGTCCCAAGAAATCTGGTTTTCTGAATTGTGGATTTTGGAATTTGTTCAGTTGGTTTTGTGGTGTTCTTTAATTTTACAAAAATTCAGTTTCATTTGCTGTTGTTATTCTTTGTACTTTTTATCTCTTACCTGCTCAATGACTAAAAGGCATTGTTGCACTTTCTCTCAACAGCAATTGGGAAAAGTACTTTCACTAGTGGATATATTTCAACTTTCATGCCCACATTAATTCCTGGTTCCATTTTTCCAAACAAATTAATTCCTACTTCTTCATAAACACAACAGTACTGAAAGATACATACAGCGGTTTACTCGCCATGTTTCGCCCCGTTGGGAAGCGTTTGTATTGTTTTGGTACGTTGTTTCACAGATCCGCGTTTGTGGCGATGGTTGTCCATGGTTTGGTGTTTGGCTGTTCGGTTTGGTTGCTTGTTGGGGATCGGTGGCGGCGGCTTGGGGTTCGGGGCGGGTGGATAGGGTTTATTCGTTTGTTTTTCTACTAGTGTCATTGTAATAGCCACGGCTGCGTCTTTTTCTTGCTTTGTCCTTACTGGTTTTTGCTTTGTAGTTGGATTTCATGATCTAGTTAGTTTGCATGTGTATTATCATTGCACGCAGCGTTCAATACATGGGCGTTCGTCACCTGGTTGGTTACTGGTCGGTTTCCGTGGAAAAGCTCGTCGCTAGTAGAATCACTGTTCCGACTGTTTATCTAGGCTTTACATTCGCATCTCCGACATGGTTTATTCTGTATTTCTTGCCACGTTTCTTTTTGCTAGGGCCAGACTATTTGCAACCACAAATTTCCTGAACGTAGCCTGTTTTCATGCAAATGAAATGTGTACCACTGTATAAATAGGCTACGTTCAGAAAATTTGTGGTTGCAAATAGTCGGTCCCTTTTGCTATTACCGTGCCGATGGGTTGCTTTAGACATTTTCTCTTCCTTTTGTAATAGCTGCACACAGCGAGTTACTATATAATCTTGTTGCTATTGATAAATCTCTTACTCTTCCACCAGACAACAAAAGAAAGATATATCCAATACAATTTACAGATTAATCCAGTCCACTCTGCTCAAATCAATGTCTTTTGACAATGTCATGACTCAATTTGCTCAATTTGTTGTCTTGACATAAAGTGCAGGATAAAAGACAAGAAATAACAACAACAACAACAACATAACATAACCTATCTAGTCCCCAATCATTGGGGGTATGGGCGGGGATGATTGGAGACAGACCTAACCTTTGGCAATATATGCACAAAGTGGCTGCTTTCAGAATACCATTAAAACAGTGGCCCCCCCTAAACCTCCAAGAACCGAGGAGCTACAAGGACGTTTTGTTGTAAAACCATGCCCCCAAATCAAAGCCAAATGGCATCAGAGATAACAGGCCTAGAGACCCAAATCAATTTATGTGCACATTACCATGTTTCCTTCATTAATAGTCTAGAGTATTAGTATGCGTTATTGACACTAAAACAACAGAGGTGGATCATTTCAATGGCCACAAATTTAATGAAATTTACAAAAGATGAAATGCTAAAATGTCACTCAGTTAACCTAGAAAACTCCTTGAGGTTTAGGATTCACTAACTGTCTCAGTCCCTTACTAAAGCTCACTCCCTAGCGTGGGTCTTACCGATCAGAGTCTCTTGCATTTTTCAGAAAAAAAACTATTGACATGTCCACAACGGCCGCAACAGTCACGGAGAGTAATCCGACGAACCCTTTAATCTTTCGTCGTTTTACTGATTTATCAAACATCATGAAAATTAACCATCCTACGATTAATAATCGGGGGACGCTATCGATTTCTCCCAAATAATAAATAAAAATAAACACAACATCAACAACGTAATTACGTACGAAATATTATTATCAAAAACCAGGATAATGAGTTGGTTAACACTCCAAGATAATTAATAAAATAAAACCCAAAAAAGAAAAGAAAAGAAAAAAAGACTGTTACTTTGTATGCGTGCACATTTGTTTAATGGGAAAATGTTCTAGTTCTAAATTTTCTAGATCACATGTTTGTCTTTTTCGTGAGTTAGGGTACGGTCGCCTAATTAATTAATGTAACAGGTGAATCTAGCAAGATTTGGTTGTGATTAAAAAAACCCTAATCCGATGGTCAGTCAGTCTCCATCTCTAACACATCTCAATTAAAAAACAATGCTTTCGATGGAGACGTTCGCACGCAGATTTATCCAGAGCTGTTTGATGCGCTATGCGGGTCTCTCGTGGCGCATCCGTTGGTCTCGCACGCATCGGACTGTTCCTGAAAAAGATGTATCTGATGTATCTTTCAGTTTTTGAATTTCTTTCTATATGAATTATTTTTCCCGGATTGTGACTTGTTCAAACCTCGCATAGCTATGGATGTGATTGGTTTCGTAAGTGCCTCAAGTTGTCATCCTCTGAACACAGTTTAATAGACTCCACAAGATAGAACTGTGATTTCTCCCCCTACCCAAAACCAGGAGATGAAAGAAAAGGTTCAAAAGGTGTCTAATTTATCGCTCCCAAAGAATATCAAATCGGCTAAATCAACAAATACACAAAAGACGAAAAACAATCAAGCAAGAAACAAAGAACGCAAGACACAGATATTTTTTACGAGGTTTTTCGACAGTGTACCTGAGTACATCTATGGCTCACACCAATTTTTAGTACTATATATCGAATGGAGAGACTGACCGCTGTGTATAGCAACTTATAACAAGCATCTATGACCTAAGGCTGAATCCCGAATAATCAATTTGGGTTGACAACCAAACCAAATCAGACTTCACAAACCCAAACGAGAAAAATCAATTTAGGTTGACAACCAAACCAAATTAATTAGGCTTCACAAACACTAACATGAAAATAAAATTGGGTTGACAATCAATAAATCTCTAGTTTCTCTCCAACTACCTACCAAGTCGGCAAGTCCCCTCGCCTTCAAGTCACCTACCAGCTATGTAACATGTACTCTTCATTTATGCTGAAATACCCGTGTCGAAACGATAACTCGTCTTCGAATATGCAGAATCCTGATACATGCGATCTGGAATACATACGCAAGAAAATAAACAAACGACCTAGAAAAAACATCCAAGAACGCAGTTATCGAATTCAGCTTACGTGTGTTCTCGTTCACGGTCTCCGCGGCCAAGGGTGTGCCATCACAATGACTATAACACAAAAGTTTCGTAAGGGGAGCATTTTCAAATGCTCCGATCCATAGTAGTGTTAAAAATCCGCAAAAAAAAAAGTACCAGACGCTACAACGCAGATGCCTTGCGTAGACATGATGCGTTCAATACGTGAGGCTCCACAATGTACAACTTACAGGGGCACAGATACGGGATACGTGACAGGAAACATATCCTTTGTTTAAACCGCGTACTTCTGTACATGTCTTTCTATTATTGATTTCGGATACAGGTAATTTTTATATCCAACAGTGAACGCATGGTATCGATGGAGCACAACTGGATTAGGATATATCTGGTAAGTTTACTCATAATATAAACCTATAGGATCTTACTAATTAGGTGACGTATCCCCGTATCTAATTTTTTATCACGTCTTTCCTTTTCTGTTACTGTTCGTCTTTCTACATCAGTTTGAATTTGCAATTATCTCAAACTTGAAACAAAACTAGTGCAACACATTAGGATTAGTTTACTCATATATTAGGAGATGGCTTGTCAACAGTTGGGTTGCCCGACTGCTGCGTGCAATCGGCCTGTTCTCGAGCATGTGCCGTGTTCAGTTTGATGATCTAAACCTTTTACTTTGTAGAGCTTTTCGCAAACTTCAATTGTGAAAAGAAAATCATGTGTCGCCTAATATAGGGCGGTATCTTTTTCGGAGAACATTTCTTTTGAGAAAAATAGACTCGGGAACACTGGATCAAATCCATTTTTATCAAAGAAAATGTGTCTCGAAAAGATATTGGCAGATACTTGATGAACTGATTTTTTCCCGATTGAACTTCGTGACGAGCTCTACAAAGTAAACAGTATAGGGCATTAAAACAAACCCAACACAAGCCCGAAAGCGGGCCAACTTCACACTGCAGTTGTGTCTTAAGCAGACGACGTATCTTCGCAACCGTACCAGATTATTTTTTATTTTTTTACTTTGATGTGGTGAGATTGTGGTTTAGATTTTATAGACCTCATCTCAAGCAATGTAGGTGAACAATACTATCACTCACTGTTGAAAATGTGGTAGAGCTGTGCATGTCAGCCCAGGCCCGCCTTGAGGAAGCTTCTATAGCTCTACCACAGGGTTTGTCTTGGCTTGTTTAGGCCCCTATTATTGAATTCCAATGAGCAAGGGTTTCTTTGGTCACACCCAACAAAGGTTGCCAAAACCTAAAGTCAAATGGAGTAATTCGGGTGCAGATGCGTAAGCGGGAGTGTGAAAGCGTCTTTGAAAGACATCCTAAAAATACTAAAATTCGCGAGAGCAAAGATTGAGAACAAAAGCGTAGTACGAGGATTGAGAGCGAGAGTGTAGGCATTTTGACGAATTATGTGATCATGGCCACAACACACCACCCTTTTGTAATCTACACAAAACAAAAGCACTAACCCCGTCGCCGAAACCTTCTTAAAAAATAAGCAGCTTATTTTACATTTTCAAACTAAAAAATAATGTAAATGAAAAATAATTTTTCAATTTTTTTTATACCGTTTAAAAGATCTCAATGAAATCTATCCATTTTATAGGAAAATTATTTGCATAAGCACATAATTTTTAAGCTTGAAATTGCGTTCTTAAAAAATAAGTACTTATTTTGAGTTTGGGAAGGGGGGTAGTGTGTATATTCCTGTTTACCTTCTTATTTTAAAAGTTCTTTCTTTCAATTTTCAAACTCAAATATAATGAAAATGAAAAATAATTTTTTTGATTTTTTTTGCACCGTATAAAAGATCTCAATGAGATCTATCAAACAATATCTATATTGATAGAAAAATTATTTGTGTGGTAAACACATGATTTTTTAAATTGAAATTACCTTCTTTTTCAAAAAATATTTTTTGAAAAAAACAGAAAACCCACCTTTAGAGAACAAAAATTTTAGACACCATGGTGGTGGGGTTATTTTATTTTATTTTATTTTCCTTTTTACTTTTTTGTGGTTTTGCTAATACAGTATTAGACTTTGTATGTCTCTCATGAACACCCCTGGGTGACCTGTGGAGAGACCAAATTAGGCCCAGCCTACAACTCGTAAGTGATACTGCGCTACTTAAATCGTTGACACATTCGAACAGTTGACTAGAGTTGAGGCTCTCATGATCCTTATCCATTCTGCATTCCGGGTGACAGTGGCGGCTCCAGAATATAATTTTACAGAGGTCATAATAGATTAAATAAAGTAACTTAAAAGCTATCAATTCTAATTCTAATAAAAACATACGTATAACAAACTTAATGATTTGTATAACGCTTTTGACACCAAACATTCAATTCTGCACACATAGTTTTGCCTTTTCAACATAACATTTAAATTTTAATCATTCAATTGCTTTTCTGAACTGAAAATTGGTCGTTTCTTTCACTTAAATGGCTTTGGATTGGGTAGTAGACTATCAAGTATTCGAATTAAATGAGTTTGGCGTTCAAAGTTGAATGAATAGGGTGTTCAAAGAATGAACTAACCTTTTAAATATACTCCGTAGGAAATAACACGTGTAAAAAAAACAATCTAGGATGTTCATTTGAATGCCCCTGGCTCTATGTAGAGCCACCTATGCCTGGGTCAACAAGATTGCAAGAGCACAAAATGACCCGAGCATGGGTATAATATTTGAACATGAAATACTGAAAGATCTCGGAGGGCTCACTACGACCGGATGTTGAGAGGGTTTCATATCTAGTGGGAAATTCTTCAGAAACCGACTTTTCCTCTACTACTTCAGAAGCCGATGCAGACAGATCAAAACCTCCCCATTCTGTTTCGAGGCAAGTCGTTTTCTGACTGGCCGTCCACAATAGCTTCGATTGCTGAGATGGACCTTGTAGTATCATTTGGGTTTTTGATTGTAGGATTAGGAGATCGTGAGTCCATATTCCTCACCAACACTCCGGCAGAGCTCTTACTAGACAGCATAACACAAGTAAACGACGAAGCCTGAGTTAACAAGTTGACATCCTAATGTGTTCACAAAATGTCTAGGGGCTCTGAAAAAATCGGCCGTACTACCCGTATGATAAAAGGCTTTGGTGCAAACCCAGCACGGTGCTCATACTCATTTGCTGCCCTATGATTCCTGAGGTTGAACCATAATTGCCATTATGACCGACATGGGAGAATGACAGCCTTAAACATTCAACTACTTTGGAACAAGATATTCAAGCTCTATTACGAGTTAGAACAAATACAGAGATATAACATCTGCCGAAAATGAATGGTGTATCACAGGAAACAGAGAGCTTCAAACCATATGTAAAATGTAAATTTAGATGAGAAAGCAAACAAAATGGGCAGAGAAACATTTAATATTGACCATATTCATCGTATGCCATAATGTTTCACTTACCACAAGCTTGAATGACAAGGGCATGCCAGTAAAATCCCCAAACCCCTAACCTCCGTGAGTACACAACCTCTGATAGACTCCCATTCTGAAATCTATTAGCAAATTAATCAGTGTGGAAATATGTAGACCCCAAATCAGGAAGGATAGAGTCCTAATGTGAGATAGTATTCAAGAACTAGAGGTGTATCTCGTTCTCAAAAAAGAAGAAGAAAAGAACTAGAGCAGTATCTACTGTACTGACCATGCCTGCCTTGAAATAAGGCTCCTACATCCCTGCTATGGCCCCCTTAATTGCACTAATGTTTTGGACCCCCCCAATATATCTAACCCGACATTATGCCTAGATAAAAAAGTGGAAAAAACTGCTACATAAACATTTCATTTAATCGACAGGTAAAAGAGACTTAAACCCACTTAAGGACACAGCCACATAGAACATGGTTGCCTCCATTATGACAACACCTATATAGAAAGCCATGCAGAAGTCTCACAGCTAAATATCTAGTTAAATTCATATAGCCGTGTCAACCGTAGAGAGACATAATTAACTCCTGAAACTGAGGATTTTATAGCTAAAGGGCATAGACTCTGAAACGCTAAGTCTTTGCTACAGCTACATAAATTCAGCAACGCAAGTCGTATTACGTCAAAGGGGCTCATAACCTACTCTGTTTCATGTGGGCCGTTTCATTATGTTTTGACGATTCTCATGCATCAGACACAACAAAACAGATAAATGCTTGATTAGAGCAAGAATTTTCTTCAAATGCAAAAGTCGCAAGTACAACACCTAGCACTGTATTAACTATTAAGTTCAGGAATGATAAAAATTTAAGTATATAATCCTCTATTCCAACATGAAAGACATGATTTTTGCCAACCATCGAATAAGCTCAGCTCTATCCTTGTTCGTCATAAATTCATGCAGGAAAACAGAAAGGTCATTGTTTACCCCCCTTGCTTTCAAGAAGTCAAGAAGTGCACTCTGAAGCTTCTTATCCAAGTCCCTGACACATAAAACAAAACAGTCACTGATAAATCCAACATTGCAGAACTTATGCCGGATCAGAAAGAAGCCGTGAGAAGATAAAAGTAAAAAGGACTCTAGAGAAACCCACTGAAATGGAAAATCATACTGTAAAAAAGAAAAGTTTCGAACACTGATCCAATATATTCATAGTATTTCGTACTATTACTGAGAAAATAGATATGTTGTTGCCACCTAATATGATAATCCAAAAATTTCAGTGAAGTTAAATTTGGGTTGGAAGGAACAAAAGCTTCTTAAATTCCAGAGTAACATTCAATAGACCAAAGAAATTCTGCTGAAATACCATAACAAGAAAAAATCAGCAGTTCAGCTTTTCCTTGGCCATAAACAAATAAATCAAACTAAATCACGTCTTGGTCCCAGAATAAAGGAAGAAGGCTATAAAAAATTCGTTGACATATATGATAATACATGACCATGTAACAAACTTGGAAGAGAAAGACCTTCATACCTAAAATTAGGTCCCATGTAAGGCCACTTTAAAGAGCCATCACGCCTCAAGATATAAACTTTCTGAATCTCGATATGATCCGGCCATGAAGAGCAGACAAACTCCAGATCACATTCTCCCCCCTTGGATATGTCAACTAGCAAGCTTATGTGAAGGCGCACATCTTCTGCAGTACCATCATCACCAGATTTTGGAACTACAACAGACCCGTCAAACATAGTTGCCTCAATTTTAATTGTTTCATTCTCTCCAAATTTTCCCCTCAGGGTGATCCACTGCTCACCAGGTCGATCCTCCACTACAAATGCATTGAACTCCATAGCAGACTGAAAAATTCACAAAGAATATAGTCCCAAAAAGGAAGATTGAGGAAGACAGAAAGGTTCATATCTAAGCTTTCATTGAATGTGGAGTTGAAATGAAGAGTTTTGTGGATGAACACTTGTACTTAGATAGCATTTTAGGCAGGTAACTAGTGGAATTAGATTGATAATTCTAAAGCAAAAATTAACTAGAGATAGTGAAGATGTACTTTGCTCATGTACAAGTACGCTCATTTATGCAAGGGTCTCGAAAAAATAGTCATTTAGTTCAAATAGATCAATCAAAAGCTCCCACATTCATTCACAAACTGCAAACCTAATTTAAAGGGTATATACTTCTTAAATAGATCATGACAAGCACAATCATACCAAATCCAAACTTCCAAACAAAACCGTTGGGATTCTTGGGAAGATGTCAAGAGATTAAAACTAGTTGAATTTATAGTATATTCTCGGTTGCTCACAAAAGGTTTAACCACAGCATAAGCACGTTCAAGAATTCATTTTGTTTCTTCGACTATTCCTTCTTCTATTGAGTCATTGACAACCGCATGGAGGATCAATTTCTAGTTTTTGTGACTTCTCAAACAAATGTTTCCAATTAACCCACCGAACATATATATATTATGCATAACGATTGCACTATTAAAAGTTCCTTCATTTTACAATGAAAACAGCAAAGGGTTTACATATATGTCAAATCAACTCGTGCATTAAGTAACCCAGTTACTAGATTGAAAAGATAGAGACACAGGGTTTTCAAACACAGAATCCTCTTAACGAACATATACATACAGTTTCTCGGTTTCTTTTTCCGTAACTGCCTTCGCTGATTCAATATTCAAGAAATGCAACATTTAAATCACTCGCAATCATTGTATTTACTACAATTCCTTCACAGCCCCTTTGTTTGATCCTATATAAGCATAGGATTGGACTATATAACCAAGCAGACCAAATATCAGGTGTTAATTGGTAGAAAGTTTTCTGCCCGGATTAAATATTCAACAAATCCCACAAAGTGTACAAAGCATGGGATATACAATACCACGGCGAGGTATGGTATTTCTGACAGGATTACATAACATTCACTTTCTTTTGTTGATAAGTAAAAGATTATATTACAAAAAAATGCATTAAGGGAATGTCGCCATACACAAAAAAGGCCACAAGACAAAAATGCACTATACACTCCCATTCCACTGGAAAAGCTCAAGCCAATCTAAAAATTGGTCAAGCGACGCATTACAATCTCTCTTGTTCCCACTATACAAGCTATCCAACAAAAAAAAATTTTGATTTTAAACAAAGGCTTCTCGACCCCTTCAAAGCATTTCGAATTTCTTTCAAGCCAAATAACCCACATCAAACAAAGAGAGATCATTCACTATTTAGTCTCGTTAAACAAACTGCCTCTCGTTTTACAAGCAAAAAGCAAATGGGTATCCAAGAATCGAAATTAACCGGTGCTCAAAGAAACCCGACAACTGGAAAACCAGTAGAGAATCATCGGGTCTTAAAAAACACCCAATTTCCAACAAAACAAAACAAAACAAAAAAAGCAAATAGATAGTAATACTTAGAAAATGGAGGGAGATTAGTTACCTGGTGGGGAGGGGCGTAGTCGGATTGGTACTGAATTTCGTTGCGAAGAATCCTCAAGATGTTTGATTCGAAGGGTGATTTCTGGAGTGCTGCAGTCGACAAATGGGTGGTGGCCTGGGTTTGGGTGAGAAAATTGGGAATGGGTCTCTTTGGTTGCCCAGAAAATTGTTGATTTGGGTGGGGAAGATGCAGTTTTAGAGTTCTGAAAGGGGAGAGAAGTGATCTCCGAGAAGCTTGCACAAGCCCAGCCATCACTGTAACTCCCCTGGGATGAGAAGTTGTGGAGGGTTCAATGGGGGGTTTTTTGAGGTTTTGTTAAGGTTTAAATTAAGGAAATTGATTTTTGCGGGCAACTTTGCAGTGAGCTTGCATATATTTTTAGAGTGTCAAAATCCGTGTCCGCAAGTGAAGTGAAGTGTCCCCTATATTTTTGTGCACATGGACAGAATTTGTTTTCTGTAATTACTTATCTCTCTTCCCAAATCTCCTGAGATAGAGTAAATTAGATTTACGATTGGTAAAAAAAAATAGTGTCCATTAATACACAACCTGTAACGACCCTGATTTTTTGATAAATAAAAATTTCGTTAAATATTTAAATTTTATTTTAATTATTTGGATTTGCTACTAAAAATTTCTTTTTAATTTTTATAATCCGTCATAATTAGATTTGAGACTTATAAAATTATATTTTTCACGCCGAGCAATCTAGTCATTTTCTAAAAAGAAGTATGCTTATAAAAGCACTTGTGTATTTTCCTAACGAGTTAGATAAAATCTTTAAATCATATTTCTTGGCTAGAAATCCTACTTGGCAAGTAGAATTAGTTTCCAACCAAATAGTTAGAAAACCTTAATTACCGTTTCAATCTAGTTACATTACCCTAACCTTAGATGGGCCTTTTAGACCGTCTTGGAGCCTTTTGAACCACCCGAACCCTAATTGAACCCTTAGACCTTAGGGGTAATCATTATACCTCATGACAAATCATTTCAAACCCTAATATTTATCAATATTCCTTTACCCTTTGGTCCATAAATGCTAGAGAAATTTTTGACCATTGGTCATTGATTATCAAGTTGCCAATAAGGCTTTGATTTGACCATACAAAATCATGGGCCAAGGAATCTCATCATTTTGCTTCCAAAAGAAGCAAGACTAGCCTTACCATGCATGCACACCTATGTTATAGCCTTAAGCCTAATTATCTTAGGTTTTACTTTCCTAGATGAATATATACATGTACTTATATATATACCTATATATGTCTATACATAGAACGAGAGAGAGAGAGAGAGAGAGAGAGGCCGAGAGTGAGAGAGTGAGGTGGAGTGTGTGCTTGTGTTTTGATTACTTACACAAGCAACCTTTATAGCCTTAAGCCTATTTTTGACCATGCTAACCCATTTCTAGTCTTCCAAAGTACAATGATTCTATTCTTTCTTGCAAGCAACCTCCCCATAGACTTGACAAGCCAAAAACCCTTCATGATGGCCTAAGATTTGGCCTAACATGAAAAAGACAAGTCAGGGAAGGCTAGGATTTTGGTTGAGGGCTTGAAATGACCATTCTATGGAGCAAATCCATGGGAGAAAGGAGAAAGGGGGGGTGGGGGGGGTGGGCGGCCATAGAGGAGTGAGGAGAAGCTCAAGTGTTGGCTATAAATAGCACCACATGCCTTTCATTCAACTCACACCTTCACTCACTTCTCTCTAGAAATCATTTCCATTTTTCAGACAGCTTACTTCCCTCCACGAATCTCCATTTTTCTCCTGCTTAAAGTAATTTTTAGGACTAACTCCCTTCGGAAAAGTTGTAGAGCACTTCGAAACCTTCAAGTTAAACCCAAGAACCATCCCAATCGGTGAAGAAATGACAAAAATATTGGCATCCGAAATTCAGTAAAAATCTCGAATTTCTATTTCCAGACAGCATATTGTCTCTGCCTTTATCACCATTTTTCTCCTACCTAAAGTAGTTTCTAGGATCAACTTCCTTCACGAAAGTTGTAGAGCACTTCGAGAGCTTCAATTTCGACCTAAAAGCGATCATATTCGGTCAAATATTGACCGAGTTACTGCCATCCAAAGTTTGGTCCAGATTTGCGAGTTTTACCAGCCGTAGAAAACTTCCAACTAGCTTATTCGGCCCCGACTATTTTCGGATCAAAGTAGATTTTCTCTACTCACTTCCCTAAGTATAAGTAGAATCCTTAGTCTACTAACTCTACGTACAAAATCGTATGTTGGAAAGTAAAATGTCCGTAAGTTCACAATATAACTTTTTTAATCGTTTTCTCTAAAGTAAATAAGGTTATCTATTGTTTATAACAATGGAATGCATGATGGTTAACGAATTTTTTTTTCGCTAATGATATGTTGGAATACTCGACTGTTAACTCCGAATAAACATATATTGTTTAGAATTTCTCAAAGAGTAAGATAGAACGAATCTCGAAAGATATGATTTTTATGCTTGACATGAAGTATTCATATTTTGATCTTTGAATGGTTATGAGCATGATTATTAGTATAGAATCGGATGATTTTGCTAGTTTAGTTTCAAGATTACAATGAATGATTTATGTTTGTAAAAAGTCCTACCGCGGAGTCTATGCATGAAAACGAGACACGGAAATTGAGAAAGTAGAAACATGACACCTAGGGTGTGATTAGTGAAAGGAAATATTTTTCGAGGAATGAAATATTTTGAAACTACATAATGACCGGTTTTTGGTGGCATTATGTGAGTTGTGTGCGTGTGTAAAGTAGATTTGTGAAAAACCCAATGAAAACCCGGAGCGGCGGAATCATTGTGGGGATACTCGAGAACCCGAAGCGGCGGAACCGAGAATTTAGTTTTTTTCGAAAACCCCAAATGGGAACCTGGAGCGGCAGAACCATTGTGGGATACTCGGGAACCCGGAGCGGCGGAACCGAGGGTTTTGAATTGTGTGCGTTCCCATGGGAACCCGGAGCGGCGGAACCATGGTGAGGAAGGGCTTGGTTATCCGCGGTACGGAGCCAATGCAAATTGTGTGCCAATGGGAACCCGGTGCAGCGGAACCATTGTGAGGATACTCGGGAACCCGGAACGGCGGAACCGAGGTTGGGTGTGTTAAAAACGGATTTTGAAAATGTTGATTTGGTTATGAAAAGTGAAAATGGAGATACAGTCTACGATGAGTCGCGTAGAAGAAACACAGAAAAATATGGACACCAACGATACTTGAATTGTGAATGTGAATGTGCTATCGTTAATCGTTTTTGTTAAACCTGCTTGTACTCTGTTGATTTTATGATCTATTATTTGTAAGTTAAGGGTTAGTGGGTTTGGATATTCTATTGAGCTTTTGTAAGCTCACGGTGTTACCTTTGGTGACCCTGACATATTATATTGGTGGCGACGCCGGTATAATGTGTCAGACTCTGTAGATGAACAGGGTGAGCTGTACACCTTGGAGACCTTTGGAGCCGAAGAGCTGGTTAGGATGGAAGAACAGGCAAAACTATAGTTAGGAACCTTAGTTCCCTTCCTTCTATTATGGAGATTATGATGTAATAATGAGCCAAACTCTACTTAGTTTATCAATGAAATTACACTTTTAACGTTTCCAAAATTAGGGGCGTTACACAACCAGACTAAATTTTGTTAAAGTTTGAGCTCGTATTTATTTGCTAAATTCTGGTTTGATATAGATTTGTTACCTAAACAAATCAAGTTTGAATACTTTTTTAAACCTCGTTAAGTTTTCAAACGAAATTCAAACAAGTTAGTAATCGACCCATTCGATTTATTATGTATAAAAAATTCAAACTACTCGAGATCGTTAAACGTTTGGCTCGATTAAAGCTTGTTTGAGATTTATTTGTCTCATAAACAACTGTGAACATGTTTTAAAGTTCGTTAAATTTTCAAACCAAGATTAAACAGCTAAATGTTCGGTACGTTGGTCTTTGTTTAGTTGTTTATTGAGAAATGCTAAGTACAAAGAAAATAAGCAAAGAAAAAATCCTTAAAGTATACATGAACGGCTCAGATTCACTGCACAGTGAATCTGAACCGTTCATGTACATTTTAAGGGTCTTTTCTTTGCTCATTTTTTTTGTCCCTAGCACTCCTCTTGTTTATTACTCCATTATTAGCCCTAGAAACAAGGGGATAGGCCTAACCCGGAATTCCTTGTCCTAGAAGGCCTCCAATATTTGGGTGAGTATTGGGCTGGCCAATCTAAACCAGTGTGGTAAAATAATTTAGCCTGATGGGCTTGGCCCAAGTCTTTTTGTTTCAGCTTTGTCTTACATTTGTACAAACCAATTAGCTAATATGGCCCAATTTTCCTCTTCATTTCCCCTAGCCCCCCAATTGGTTTTTTCCTTCTTGTTTTTTTTTTTTCTTTTCAAAAAAAACTGGCTTCCATAACTTTTGAAAATGTAAAAGAAACTTTTTCGTTCCCTGTTTCTTATTGAGCAGATATGATTTTCCAAAATATGATAAAATTTGTTCTAGTATTTCTAAAAACAATACAGTATTCTTTTTAACCGTTGGGCTAACCACAGCTCACTAGGCAATGGTTGATGCACACCAAAAGAGTCGATTGTCTATGTACTTATCACAAGTCTTAATGCACTTGCATTTCTCATATAACAATGCACTTCTTGCACATTAACCATTGAGTAGACTGGTTAACATTTTCCTTTGAACGAAGATATCAAATCTCTTCTATTCGTGTATGTACATGTCTCCAAACAGAGCATTATAGTCCTTTTATTCTTTTCTCTGGCTCTTACTACCCAAGTGTTATTTTGTTCTAGGACCCGGCTTCTGTGCAGTACAACTGCAATGAGATCTCTATTGTTACATCTCAACTGTTCATCTTTCATTCAACGGTTCGGATTTTAAAAAAGACTCTTCCATGAAGAATAGTTTCTTCCTGGAAAGAGTCTTTTTAAAATCTGGAGTTTCTTCCTGAAAATAGAGTCTTTTTAAAATTACTTTTTATACTGACAAGATCACACAAACGACTCTCTGCAGTCTAACGCAAGACTCTAGAGAAACCAGATTGATCTTGTTCTATCGCCTAAAAATGAACATTACCCACTCTCAGTATCAATATGACGCCCACACCGGGTCACATTTCAATCTGCATCCATTTACATTTATTTTGTATGGCTTGCTTTTTTACCCATTTTTTTGAAAAGATATAATTAAATTTGATATCTGTAGTGTTTGATGAAACAATAGAATTCTTGATCTAAAAATATAGACTAAATTTCCGAACCAAAACATGACTCAGAAAATGGATAAAAAGAAATTACGTCCTGCGAGAAACGATTCTGATCAGTGATCACCAAAGTAAGAGATGTTGAGAGCTCTAGATAAAGTGGTTAATGTTTAACCGGTTCTCTAGATGTATGAATAAAATAGCGGAGTCGGATCTTATCAAGTTTGGTCCGGACCAATTTGGTCCATTTTTTTCATTCGAGCCGTCCAAATTTGTTCGTGTAAATTATTATTAAAAAATATTCTAAACACCCTGAACAAATCTGAGCCGTCAAATGATTCTTTTCACCTTATCAAACATTTACTGGATGACTTTTACTCCTACTCTGGTCTCAAGCCTAATATGAACAAGTGCTCTGTTTTCTATGCTGGTGTGTCAAAGGGTGATAAGGTTGTTCTAGGAGATATCCTTCCTATTCCTGGGGTGCCCCTTATTTCTACCAAGTTGAAGGCTGCTGATTGTTTGGTCCTGAAAGAGAAAATTTTGATGAGAATTCATAGTTTGTCTGCTAGGAAATTGGCATATGGGGGAAGGGCACAACTGATCCAGTCAGTTCTTTTTAGTATACAGGTCTATTGGAACTCAATTTTTGTCGTTCCTAGCAAAATAATTAAAGAGATTGAGAGTACATTGATAGCATTCCTTTGGTCAGGATCTGAGAGATGAAACATTCTGCTCCCGAGGTTAGATGGGATCATGCATGCAGTTCAAAGGAGGAAGGAGGGCTGAGATTCAGAAGGCTCAAGGAATAGAATAAAGCAACAATGCTTAGGCATCTCTAGGCCCTTTACAATAAAGCAGATACCCTTTGGCTGAAGTGGATTCATACATACTTTATCAAAGGCCAATGTTTGTGGTCCATGGACATCCCAAATGAGGCTTCATGGACTATGAGGAAGCTATTGAACCTAAGAAGTGTGGGTCAATCTCTGATAAAATATTTGATTGGTAATGGACAAGGTATTTTTCTGTGGCTTGAAAACTGGCATCTTCTCGGCCCTCTTTTTCATAAATTTGGTGAGAGTGTTGTTTATAATCTTGGTAGATCTTTGAATTCTAAGGTTTCTTCGATTATACATAAAGGGGAGTGGAGGTGGCCTAGATAAAGGAATAGGGTCACTCAGTTTGTCATGGATCATACCCCTCTTGATTTTAAACCAGTTTGTGATACGCTGGATTCAGTCATGTGACTCCCAAATCCTGCTGGTTTTACTGTGTTTTCTGCTTGGGAGGCTATCAGGCTTAACGTACATATTCAGCCTTGGTCTAGCGTTGTTTGGTACAATAAAAATGTTCCTCGATGGTCTTTTGTGTTGTGGTTAGCTGTGCAATAGAAATTAAGCACAAGGGACAGGTTATTGAGCCGGGTTATGCGTGTGGAGGATGGTTATGTGTTCTGCAATAATGCCCAGGAGTCACATATACACTTGTTTTTCCAATGTGAATTCTCCCTATCAGTTTGGAGGGATGTTTTGCAAAAATGCTTGACTAATCAAATCCCTTCCTCTTTACCGGATGTGGTTGCATGGTATATTCAAACAATTAAAGGGTCTGGGCTTAAGAGTTGGCTTTTGAAAAGTGTGTTTGTTGCTTGTGTCTATAACCTTTGGATGGAGCATCAGAGGATTTTTCAACAAAAGGTCTCTTCTCAGGATTAGGTCATCCTCAATACTATAACTACAATTCGGGATTTGCTGAACTTGAAAAGGGGTGTTAAGAAATCTCATAAAAACATAGAGTTGTGTTGTAGTTGGGGCCTTTCAACTAGAGTTTTTAATCCACACTATTTAGTATAGGAGTTCTGTGTATAGAGTTGTTTGGTTCTTTTTTCTTAAATGTCTCTTGTGGTATGTTGAGGCTTGTCTCAGGTGCCTTGGTTTTTTTCAAGGGAATGCCCCTTAGAGTTTGTACATGAGCTTGAGCTTTATAAAAGTAAAATGCTTATCCAAAAAAAAAAATTATCTGAGCCGTCCAAAACATTTTTGGACGGCTTGGAAGAAAAAAATGGACCAAACTTGACCGGATCCGACCCCGCACCAGGCAAGGGTATGATCTCCCCTGTCTCGAAAACCACTATGCCTCTATGCTGAGGGATTTTTCGCCGTTAAATTTAAAACATTAAAAAAAATCACACAATTCAACGGCCGGAAAATCTCTCATCACAGAGGCACATGAGTTTCGCAAGTACATAGTTATAAGAGTACCAAGTGGAGGGAGCCTATTGGTACTTCACTTAATAGATTACCCGAGTCGTTCCAATTACCTGGGGCTATGTATATAGGTGATAGGATTGAAATGAAATAAAGTCAATTAATAAGTGAAGGTTTTTTCAAGTTTAGTCTGATACTATCATCTATTTTCAAGCTTTTTTTTTTTTGTTTATTGTGAACCAATTTCAAATAGACTTTAATTCAGTCAATTCCGAGAAAGTAGTTGTGATGTTTTTCAAGCAGTTCAAGTTTATCGAGCTAGTCTGCTACTGGAAATTATCAAGTTTGTATCAAAACTTAACAAACATATAAATAAATAAAAAAATGCATGTGTTCAAGCTTGATTTGTTGGTATATTTCACAAGTCAGTCACAAATGACCATCTAATGAGCCCAACACAAGTACAACACGAATAGCTAGCGCGGTTCATTTAGGTAATAGTTCTATCATGCTCGGATCACTTTTCCACCATCTCTCCTAAAACCAATTGGTGTTAGGGAGGGTTTCAATGAAGTCTTTTATGTCATTCGATATCACACTCGCAAGTCGATCTGTTTTTAAAGAGGTCGCAAGAAGTGGCATTATGTAACCAAATCCATGGGAGCACTCCAGGCTCAACAATCCCTCCCTCATGATGACGCTCCCACAATTTGAACCCATGACTTCCTAACTCTGATGCCACTTGCCGGATCGATTTTCCACCATCTATCCGAACTTCAAGAGATGGACTAATGATTACACATTCAACTCAGAGTTTAAGCCAATATCTGCTCTGTATATTATGACAAGGAAAAAAAGTACATACATTTGAGAAACAGCCACATGGGTCTCATACCAAATTTGTCCTTATAATCTATAGTCAAGAAGGAAAAGGGTAGCTAAGACCATGTGATGTGAGCATGCACATGCTCTCACATGTGTAGGTATGGAGTGAGCAGATGCAAACAGGATGTTTGTGAGACAATACCATGTAGTCTAAACACCTAAACAGAGACACAAACAATCTTGTTCAGGCCTTCCTCCGTAGACCAAAACAAACAAAATATGTATGATCACTTTCCCTCCAACTATGGTTAATTTGTTTGCGCTCCAAAAAGGGGTTGAAAGTGTTTTGTCTTTGCATGGAGTAGGCCACCAACCTTTCTTTTCAATTTCTGAACAAGGGGTTTTGCCTTTTTGGAGTCTTGCATGACTCACTTACACAAGACCATGCCATTTTCAATAAAAGTATACAAAAGGGAGAGATGGTGTCTATGTGGTTCTAAACCAAGATTAATGCATTACCCATAATGTGAGCTTATTTTGGGTCCCCATTGATGATTCGAGCCATTTTAACTAATTTGTACATAACTCATTCACAAGTTAAGTTGATCGGCATGAATAGTGACTTCATCGTAACACATTTGTCTTATGAACCGTTCTATACGCTAGTTGTCTATGTTCTGAAGACAAATGTGTTCCAGTCGTGTAACTATTGATATCTGACCAAAATATATAGTTTTTTCGGCGGATAATTTGCTTGACAAGAACTCTAGAGCATGAACGGCTCGAATCTCTTGGGTGTGTATATAGCTACTTTACAAAAACTATATGAGATATATAGAGAACCAAAATCCATACACACACAACACAACACGCATCAAAAGGAAAATTCAATAATTCAAGGTGTTTGTGGGAGTAAAAGGAGAGGCCATATGATTGTCCAACCTCCAACATTTCCTCATGAGATTCTATATACACCCATGTTGGATGCACCATTATTGGTTTTGACTACCTTTTTTTCTATTAAGATCTCACCTTTGACTTTCACTATCTTTTTTCACTTGCTCTATGAATTCAAGGGACTTACTTTATACCATGTATGAGTTAGTGTTACTGACTTCTAGACTCTCTTCTTTTATTTAAAAAAAAAAGGGAGGTAAGATAATGAATAATATATAGGTTTACGGGAGAGAAAATACAACAAAAAGAAACAAAAAATAATTAAGTTTTTTCAGGACAAGAGAAAAATATTGCAGTACATATTGTAACTGCTCCATCACCTATAAGACTAATACTGAAAAAGTCGGGAATTTCTGCATCTAAACATAATAAATGTTATATTTTATCTCACAGTGCTACCCTAAACCACCTAAACTTGTCTAATGTATGTAATCTAAAGGCTACCGCACCCATAATCAATTGCTTTTAGATTGGACACTTTCAAACAAGGGAAATGCTAAGTGCAAAGAAAACGTACCCAGAAATTACCCCGAAAGGGCAAACCAATGGTACAAATTCACTTTGCAGTGCATCTGTACCGTTGATTTGCCTTTTCAGGGTAATTTCCGGGTACATTTTCTTTATACATAGCACTCCCCTTCAAACAATCTAAGATGGCATCAAAGTAATGGCTCCGCTATTATTTTTTTAATATGCAACAAAAAATCTACCCATTGTTATTTCGGTCATGTTTTTTTCTAATTGCTGGATTGTCCTCGTCAAGACCAATCATAATTGCAATTAAAATGGAACCAAAACTTAAAAAAAAAATAATAAAGGAAAAAATGAACCAATCTAAATATGTTAAGGCGACAACTACATCATATCAGGATTTAAAAAGTAAGATTTTACTCTGCTTGACCACTCTCATGATTTGCAATTTTTCCATTTGATTTCTTGAGATGAGGGGGAAGTGGTTTATGTACCATCCAAGTTCACTAAATTCAAACAAATGATGATGAGAACTCACAAGCATGCTATGATTTAACCACCTTTGGAGAAATCAAAAGTAAAAAAACAAAATAATGTGACTTAACACCTTTAGTTTTTTGATGGTTGTGGGGAACAAAATCAATTTCCAAACAGGGCCAACAATCATTTAGTTTCATACAGGGAGATGTGACACCAATATGCAAAAGAGCAAGCATCAAATTTGAGGGGAAAAATCTAATAAAAATCAACATATGCTGGGATTCATGTAAAATATTCAAAGGCTGAAAAAGAAAATAATTTCAAGGAGTCGAGCAAGAAATTAAAAGGATACAAATTGAAAAATAAGTAATGGAACTATAATTCTATTAACAAATTATTACTGTGACATTGTCCTTGCATTCAGGGAGGGACTTATCATGGGGCAGGTGGAGTCACGTGTGCTCACTCGGTTTTCATACAATTTTTCCACTTAGCTTCGCTTCGGTTTGCTTTAAGACTATACGTTGTAGTGTCGCACACATTCGGATGCATTCTCTCGATGATACAAGTCGTTTCTATCAGGTTTATTATTTTATTTTTTTTGAACGGCATTTTTTTTTTTATTAATCTTTGAAAGTGATTACAAAGACTAAATGGAGCAAGGAGAAAGGCAACAAGTGTCCATCCGAGACCCAATCCCTTGATTGGCAAGAGTCGTTTATATCATGGACATCATCAATTAATTTGTCCAAATCAAAAAGTTTATCGATTGGTGTCAGCGGGATAAGAACAATTAACTTTTGCAAAAAATGGTTAGACCACATATTTTTGCTCAATAAAAGTAGTTCAATGAAGTGGTTGAGAGTGTCCTAATCAACATGAATTTTTTCTTGGACATTCTATTTGACGAGCCCTTCAGATGGTCAGTTCGGCCTGTCACGGAAAGATTAAGAACTTTTTTGAACCATACGTATGTATATAAATCACTTTCCATAATGATGGATATTAAAATCATATTATTTGGCAGGCACAAGCACAACGAAGTCTTCAATTCAATCTCTGAGTTCACCCTTCGCATTCCCATCTCAAGAGAAGGCAAGCGCGCAGGAGATGGTTGAATCTCTTTGTTCCCCGTTCCGTTGAATGAATCTGAATTGCAGTTCAAACCAAAACCCTTTTAGCTCTGCTTAGCCTTATACCCATCTACGGGTATTTTTGTGATAGGTTCTATAGGAACTGGACGATCCTATTTGGTCAAATCCCTGGCGACAAACTCCTGTCTTCCTTTCATTAGGTTATTTGTGAACACCCTCCAGGGTCCCAAAGATTTCTTTTATGATGATAGTATTGACGAGGAGACTGAGGACATAGATGCTGAGATTCCTTATGTTGATCCTGCTGAAGGTGCTAGCCAGATTGTTAAGAGTAATGATCTCGCTGATCCAAAGGCTTTGTTTGACCATTGGAATCCGCCCAGGCAGTAGCCGCAGTACAATCTGCGTTTCACTCCTCGGATCAAGAAAGTAAGCTGGTCATAAAGGAATGACGCCTTCTATCCTTCCACCACTAATATTGTATGGTGGTAGTCGACTTGTGAACTTTTATAAGGTTATGAATACCAATGTGCCTCCACTATAGGGAATTTTTGGGTCCGCCGTATTATTGGGCAGTGGGAAGATCAGGGTTTTTCGAAGTTTGTTGGAAATACTGGCTGGGTGGGATTGAAAGCCGCCCGGGTGGTTATGTCGCGTAGACAGGAAATGTGCTCTATGATTATTTTGCCCAAGCGGTCGTGACTTCTACCTGAGCAGCCGTACGTGAGACAGACACGTATTTAAGGCCTAGAATCAGTTTTTTAGGGTTAGAACTTTCAGAACACCGTATTCTTTGAGAGAAAAAGCTGTTGTACTTGTAGAGAGAGACTAGTAGAGTTTCCTCCATTGATTCTAGTGAACTGGTGTAGCTCACAAGGAGTAGGCAAATTGCCGAACTTCATATATCTGTCTGTTCTATTTTTCTTTTTCTTCCTCTATTTCTCTGGTGTTTTTTTTTTTTTTTGTGATTCATAGCATCCAAAATCCTCAAAATTTGTGTGTTGGTGAGTTTGAGCGCATAGTTCAATCGTCTTTAATCCCAACAGCCACTGTTAGCATTTGTGCATAATTTTTCTGATGAACCCGGAATAGGATATAGTTGTGTCCAGTCAATAAAAACCACTAATTATTTCCGATGTTTTTTTGTACGATCAAAATAACCTACAATGTTGTTTTCATTCATCAAGGTCATCACTTAACCAGTTACTCACTCATGACTCAACCATAGAGTTGTTTTTGGTATACAATTATATGAAAATAAGTAAATAACTAACAGAATAACTCTGTTTTCACAAATTTCAAACCAACATCAGTGCGACCGGTGATCCCCGCGTAAGCTTGTGAAACGGCTGTGGGAGAGACCGTAGGGATTAGTCAGAGGTGCGCGCAAGCTGACGCAGAACACGTTACATTACAGGGAAAAAAAAAATCAGGGTGACCATGTTACAATTTTTGTGGAACATAACTCTTGTCGACCTCTTGATCTTCTTGTATTCGTCCAAGAGAAAAAAATACTCCTAAACGTTCAAAAGGCCATCATTTCGAAAACGAAGTAATGTCTAGTTAATAACCCTTACTGCATGTTCAAGTATAAATTTACGTACACAAATTACAATTAAATCATCGATTGTTTCGCTTCACCATCGCTTGCGTGGGGTCCATTACGCTTATTACTCAGGTTCGTGTAGTGCAGAGTAAGTAATTTCGAGTACGGAAGATAAAATTTGCCATGTAACAAGCGAGAAGGTAGTATATGCTACTGCTCGTTTCGCTCTATTAGTACAAGCGTGATGGACCCCATCCACATGAGCGTAAAGAGATACAATCAATGATTTACTCAAGTTCATGTGCTGCCACCGCAAGTAACTTTGCGTACGGAAGGTAAAATTTTGCTATGTAAAAGTTCAAAAAGTCAAATTATTGAAGAAGGCCCAACCACCAAATTGTTTGTTTAGAAAAAAAAAACCCCACCTAATTGGTCCAATTTATCCATCACTCTATAAGACAGGTTTGCCTAATAATGGTGTCTTGAATGATGAAGATTCCAATTTTCCAAATAAAATGACATGGGAATGATAGAAAAGTCATTCTATCCTCCATCTCACTTTTTAGTTAGCTAAAGGCATCCAATAAGAGGTAAAAATGAAGTAAAAAACCTTAATGGCAAATGAATGTCGAGGGCGCGCTGAGGTGCTAACCTTGTTGGGATGTCAGTTTTTCCTCGTAGTGATGTCGTATTCTTTGGATCCTTTTAATCGTTGCAACTTGATTCAATGATTAATAAATTCTTTTGCCGATCAAAAAAAAAAAATGAAGTAAAAAAATGTAAAATTACATGTAGTAAAAACTAAACAGGAGTAAAAGTTTACTAGTTTTAACCCTAGAGGTTCTTTTCTTGAATTAACTAAAACAAGGCTGGCAGAATTTAATATAAATCCTCCAACTTTCCAAGCCTGTCTGCTCTATAAAGCTCAATTTTGGCCCCCAAAAGTTAGATTAGTTACTTAACTGAGCTCTAAAAGATTTCCCTATGCATGTTTGCCTTCTGGTTTCTATGTTGTATTTAAGGTTTTGGATAAAACTTTTGTCTCACACATGGACATGCATTTAGAGAACTGCAATAAGTCATCTTTCTTATTATTTCTATTTAAATCATCAAATTTTGAATTTTTTTTGTTGGTCAACAATTGGGTGGGGGAGAGGGCGACAAGTGTAGTGACCTCCCTTGGCGGTGAACATAGGGGATCGAGATTCATGGCGGATCCAGGAAGCGACTAGTTACCCATGGGTTTCTACTTTCTACCGCTCCACTAAGACGTGAGCAGAACAAAGCCTATCTCACACGACAACTTATTCAAACATGATGAATCGATTATTCCTTCTTCTTTTTTATCGGATGAAAGATTATGTTACTCCTTGATTTTTTTTTCTTACATGATTGCTTCAGCCATTTTTATTAATTTTAGTAATAAGAAGCTTTTCAAAGTTGTAAATAGCATCTCAAGTTGTAAATAGCAGGATTAGTTGAGGTGCCGTGGGCATAAGTTGGCCCGGACACCTGATTATAAGAAAAAGTTGATGTTCCAAGTGCCTTAAAAAAATATTATGAAAGTTGATTGGATTAGTCTGAAATTAATTCTTTGTGGTGTTATGAGAAATTAAATATTTGATTCAACCAATATAAGTGGAACTCAATATTAAATGAGCAATTTTGGTCCACTATTGCCAATAATATTAATCTTTTTGAACGGATTGCAAATACTGTTTTGTATTCGTCTCTTGGTGCCATATTTTCTTGATTTACCAAGTGTAGACCTGACATGTGTGATACCCTATACAGGTTTAACTGAATCTTTATCAAGTACATTTTTTTGCATAAAATTAGGCGTCTTTGGGAGCAACATTTGTCATGATTATGAAATAATTTTGGATTATAATGAGGACAAATTATGAATAATGTGAATGTGTTTATATGATAGATGCAAAACATATTATGAATCTGCGAAAGTGTTTGGAGTAATCAAAGAAATTTATAAATTCTTTTCGACCATTTATCATTTCCTAGATTGTACGATCCTTTGAATGAAATTGAGAGAGAAAATTAGTTTTGTATTTTGAAGGTGATTGGAGAATGCATAATCAGAATCTAAACTCTTGTAGGGCTGATTTTCAAATTGTAGCTCTATATATCATGCAATTTTGAGAATTAAATATGGAGAGAGAGAGAGAGAGAGAGAGAGAGAGAGAGAGAGAGCAAAATCATTAAAACTAGTACCTCTCACTCAATCAAATTCACTGAAAGACCCAAAAAACCAAAAAAAACAAAAACAAAATCATATTCAGTGACCCTTTTCTTTCAACAGCGGCAATCCCACAGCAAAAAGACTGCTATGGCTAACATGAATCCAGAAACACTTTTCTTCTCTTTTTTTTTTTTGATCCTACTTTTCTTCGTTCAAACACCGCAATTCAAAAAGGTTTTCTTTTTCCAAAGCAACCAGAGGAAAATTGGGCACTTTTTTTTTTTTACCCTCTTTTCAAAGCTCTAACTTATTAAATCCATTGTGAAAAAGCAAAACCAAGTTTCCTCAAATAAAAAAGAACATAATGGTAGTTCAGTACTTTGAGTTTTTTATTTGTAAACATAGGATGAAGACAAAAGAGGAAACTGATCCTCTCCGGCAACTGACCAAAATATTGCTTGAGCTATCTCAAATGTATGGATCTTACACACAGAAAAAATTGACCGGTGAGAGTCTCCTATACTGTGAGCAAATTACTAGATTTTCGATCCAATTATTGGAAAGAATCCGGACCCGAAAACCCTCTTTGGCAGGTTATTTGATAGTGGACTTATCTAAATTATCTATAAACACACCGCCCATATTGTGTCTATTGATAACTTGTTGCCATGCAAATTGAAAGTTTAATCAATAGAATATAGAAAATCTATTGATAACTTATTTTTTTGGCGCCCTTATTTGTGTACTGTGGGTTCAACCTATTTTATACAGCACTACAGTCGTACACAAATACACACACATGTGTTTAGTGGTCCCACATACATTACATGGTAAAAAATTTCTCCAATATCGACATTTTCGGCGGATTTTTTTCCCTCAAATCATCCTGCTTTTTCAAGAATCGTCAAGGCATCGTTCAATGGTTTGAAAATAAGATAGTGAGTGTTTTTTGAACTTTTCAAACGTACAGCGCTAAACATACACCAATACTAGGATTATATGTCCAAAAACATATTTTTTGAAAGATAAGTTGCGGAAAAAAAGAATTTTCGGAAAACATAAAAAATATACTCCAATATGGAATTTTTTAGACTTTTTTACACAACAATAGTAAAGAGATAGAATGTTGGAAATTTTTTCTTTTCTCATTGTCCTTTGTTTTCAAAACTACGAAAACAAGGGAGGAAAAAGCAGCAAGACTGCTCTGTTTCACCGCTCCACTCAATTTCGATGTCCATCTCACCAATTAATAGTCCAAATTTAAAAAGTTCTTTTGGACGGTGAGATTGAGCGCGGTAGGGGTGCAGTGGAACATGAGCGATGGAGTAGACTTTCTGGGAGAAAAAAAAAGGGGGTTAACAATTCTAAACAGGGGTCCATAGACGCAGTCACTCCATGCAATGCGGAGGGAGAGAGAAAGAATGTTCAAATTTTCAAGATCGCGCTCCTAACATCTTTAGCTTAATCAAAGTTCAAGGACCAAATCATAAATTGAAAAAGGTCAAGGATCAAGACATAAATCATACAATGGCATCATATACTAAATTATTAATCCATAATACATCATAATAACACTGTACATCATGAATCCTCTAATGGGGTCACTTAGAATTTGTTATTCTAGGAACTTGAGAGGACCCATTACACTTGAAGAGCCTTCCAAGAGGGTTGTGAAAAATGGGTCAAATTAGCAAAATGGGGAAGCTCAAATCATTTGCATCCAAAAACGACTATACCGGTGTTTCGGTGCATTTCAACTCATCCTATCACGTACAGATACTTAATGGTCCGAAATGCATCAGAATGCCGGTACACCTAATTTTCGAAATCAGAATGCCGATACACCTAATTTTCAAAATAAGAGATTTGAGGGGAGAAATTGAGTGATTATTTAGCGCTCATATGTCACAGTCACGCAGTTTGGACCCTCCTTTGCCATACATTAGTGCAGAAGCCACGCACATTATTGTGAAACCTACACCAATGTGTGGCCGGGAAGGACCAGAACCACCACGAGACCGTGCTCGAGGAGCAATAAATATGTTTTTCCGAAAATGGGAGGGTGATTGAGATGTTTTCTTGGGCCAATTGGCCCGCACGTTACATAGTCTGAGAGGATGGCACAACTGGGGAAATCTCAATTGGCCCATAATCAAGCAACTCCTCAATCATTTGCTCAATGTGGTCATCCTCAAGCGACTTGAATTGTTGCGCACTCCCCGCCGCCTCCTGCGCCGGAGGCGGTGCAATCACCGCCGGTTTCTTTTCCGGCCACCACCCACACATCTCATTCGCATTTACAAAACTACCCCTGTTGCTAAAGACCTGTTGGCCCGCAACTCTCGGGGGCTCTTGCAGGGACTGCTGGGTCATTTGAAGTGAAGCCATGTAACACTTATGCAATTTCGCCGTCAGAGTCGCCGAGAGGATCTTCGACGGCGGCCCGGCCGCCGCATTGGGGTTGTAAGCGAAGTTGGTCCGGGCCCTTGGCCCGCACATTAGCCTCGCCGCCTCGTCGTATGCCCGCGCCGCGTCCTCCGCCGTCTCGAACGTTCCAAGCCAAATTCTAGTCTTCCTAAAAAACAGAAAACAAAAACGTTTCATTTAGTAATGCGTACAAAAAACGACACTGGATCGTCGAATTATGATATGGGTATTTCAAGAAACAAAAAGTCACAATTTCAAAACACAGCTGCAGACACGCATGTATCAGTCTCGTTCAATGTATATGAATTTATATGCATCGAACTACTCTGAACGCAGTTACGTCTGGACTTGTACTCTAAAATTATGTTCCTAGCATTGCTCTTTTAGAAAGTAAGTGGAATTACAGTAATGGGTGGCGAATTTCGGAAACCCAAGAGCCCCAATGCCTCTGTCGAACTCCTCTGTACCTCTGTTGTGGTCTAGCCATAGTAAAAAACAGGGAAATGGGAACTTTTTCGTTAGGTGTTGTAAAGGTGTTTGTCGAAATGCCTGAATGAGAGAATGAGGTGAGCTTTATGAAAGAGGGGAGGGAAATGGGAGGGGATTGGGGGGTTTTTGTAGTTGGGTTTTTGTTGTTGTTGACAGATATGGCAGTGATTGTGCTCTCTGTTTTTTTCTTGGCTTTCTGTCATCCAATTTAGGCAAAATTGGGACCCACATAAAATTGGGACCCACAAGGGCTTGGGGGTCTTCCTTCCCCTTGTTTTTCACTTTAAGTAATCTTTTAAGTAGTAGTTACCAGTTGGATCTTTGTAAGTGAGATGATTGATGAATAAACAGGTGAAAACAACTCTTTGAAAAAGTGGCCAAATTCAATTCACATGAGCTTTTTTCCTCCTTTCGATGATCAGGTATTGGGGTCAGCTTTCGCACACCTGAGTAAATATTCAAGTTCTGAAGTTATCGATCGAATAAACTTCCAATTTGCATGGGCATAACACCACTATTCATTGCACGCAACTTATAAAACTCAAAATACATTTCTTTGTGTGTGTGTGTTTTTTTTTATTCTCATGGACTCGTCAAGTGAGTTTTAGAGTAGTCTCCACTATTATTCACAACATAATTCCCAAATAAAATTTCCGTCCAGAATTACGAGGCAATGATTTTAAAGAAATTACAAGAACAAGAAATCCGCGCTCTAGATATGAGCCGCATAATTTTGTTAAAAAATGTTTGTAGGGTGTAAGAGTTTGTGAAAGTATGGGAAAAAAACCAAATTAAAGAAAATCACTGAAACAGCCCATAGAGGAAAAAAGGTCGTCATAATTACAAATTAATTGACTCCAAGAGTAATATTGTAGGCTTTGAAAACCATCACCGCAGGTGGGGTGGGGTGGAGTGGAGTGGAATTGGTACCTTCCTTATACTCATGCACATGGACAGGGTTCGATTCCCGTAAGCACTCATTTCCCTCTCCAAGTCTCCTAGAATAAAGCAGATTAGGATTAACGAATGGAAAAAAAAAAAAAAAAACATCACCTTGTTGTAGATTCTTAAGTTATGTAATCACCTAATCTTAATATGATAGAGCTAATTAAAATGTTTGGTCAAGAAGGGTGATTAGTTCCCGTGGCAAATACTACAAAAAAAAAAAAAAAAAAACCATACACAAGAAAAAGAAAAAAAAAAACAATTTAGTAAAAGAGATTCCAAGTGCATTAAAAGATTCAGTCAATCCTAGGTTGGTACACATTAATTATGTATGTTGTTCTTTATTGTCAAAAAAAAAAAATTATATATCCATGACTATAATAATGATGCTAACAATTGATATCCTTGAAGAGATTAAATTATTTATATCACCGGTGTAAACATTTATTTTTTTCAAATCAATTACATTGTGTCACATCCTCATGTTCTATTAATTGGGACTACTGTTTTGACGACGCGACGCAATTTAATTGATTTGAAATAAACAAATGTTTTACACCACCGGTATATATAATTTATTCTCATCCTTGAATCGATATCTTATTTGGTATTTCCGATCGAATCATAAAAACTGTACTTAAACGAGTGCTAATATATATAATACATATATATATATATATATATATGTGTGTGTGCCGAATTCCACGTCAGAAGTTCGTAAGACAAATCTTGAATATATATATCAGTGGGAACACTGAAGATAATGATGACGCGATATAACGGTATGTATGTACAGAATGCGGGCTACTTTACGAGTTTGTGATTCCCATAAAACTTTGATTTTATGGAATTTTCATAGGGGGGGATGTACTCATGGAGAATTTTGCAATGAAGTGAGAGAGGTCGTTTGATTAATGTGCATGTATTTTTTGTTGGTTTTTGAAGGCATGAATGAGCTCACACCACGGTTGCAGTTGCTGAAAATGGAAACACACCCATATGGCAAATTGCATAGAGAAGGCACAAGACAGTGTCTCATGTTTTTGGACGGCCATGCCCATAATCTACTGTACATCCCATGTTACCTCGTCGGGACGGGTACCACACACGTGGTATCCCGACGGTAATTCCCGCCATCCAAACGTGTTTTGAAGGGTCCGGATTTTAGAGAGAGTGGTCGGGTGAGGGGGAGAGAGCGAATAAATCTGGACTATCCAAAACACAATTGGGCGGCTAAGATCGCCGACAGATACTGCCACGTGGTACCTGCTCGACACCCAAAAAATTCTCGTTGTGGAGAAAGAGATTATTTCCCGAAAAAAGTAAAGAATATCATTACGATAATTCGACATCTAGTTGAATGGATCGATTGCGAATTTGTGTGAATTATATCAGCATATATCAGCATAACTAAATGACTAATTGTTATTATTTTTTGATAACCGAATGTCTGGCTCAACTTGCACACCTCAACTAATTCTGTTGACTCTTAACTCTTAAGTTAACGATGGGAGAATCCCTCCGGTGGCCCCAAAATTTAAAATTACTATTATACTATTATTTTGCAATGAACAAAGCCGAATTTGTATTTGTTGTACATAATTTTTCTGCTGTGGGGATGATGCTATTTTTCTTGAACAAAAATACCTAATGCTATTTATTTTACTACTGCTATTTTCACGGAATCATAAACCAAAATTTCCTCTGAAGGCCCGCGGACCGCCCGAAACCTGCCCGATCTGCCGGGCTTTTACTCGGCCCGAGGCCGTCCAACGGGTGGGCTAGCCCAACCCGTAGTTTTCAATGGGCGGGCTTGGACCTAAGTATTTTTGCTTGACCCGCCCCCGAGGCCCGTCCGACATCCCGCCCATTATACTAACTTATTATGCTCCACTTTAGTCCACTACCATCAACTATACTAATGTATTATGCTCCACTAAGCAAAAAAAGAAAAGATGAAGTTCACTTACCGAGAAAGAGAAATAAAAGTCTGGTCTTAAAAGACTAAAGAGGTGCGTGGGGTGCTCTATGCATTTGTGGTTGGCTATAGAAGCCTTGTCGGCTGGATGAGTTCTTTTTATGCTCCCAATGTTATAATATATAATATATACATACAATATATAATGTGTATGACTGTATTGAGTGTGGGGTGCTAATATTATATACATTTTTTTATCGTATTGATATAATGTACATTTTTTTTGAGGCCCGGCCCGTGAGCCCGCAAAACTTTGGCCCACTAGCCCGGCAATTGGGTTAGCCCGTGGGCGGGCTTGGGCTTCAACTTAAGAAATACAGCGCGACTCGCAAAAAGAAAAAAGCCCGCTTAGCCCAGCCCGCGAGCAGACTTGGGTAGTAACTTGGCGGGCTGGACCGGCCCGGCCCGGCCCGATGATGACCCTTACCAAGGAGGTTCAAAAAGATCAAGGTTTTAGTAAAGGGAATTGATATTCACGCTCTACTTTCAACGTGAAGTTACTTGTAACTTTATGAATAAAGTGGAGCGCCTGCATCAAAAAAGAGAACGCGAATATCAATTTTCTTAGTAAAAGCATGATAAAAATGCTAGGCTAAATTTTTAATCTCAGTTTAAGTCAAAAGCTGAGATAAAAAGTGGTGCCTAATATATTTTATCTCAGTTCTATGAAAATTGTGATTGTAGATAAAAGACCTCGCTCTTGCTGCAAGATAAAAGGCTGAAGTCTAAAAAAGTTCTCACTCTTATGACATGATAAAAGACCGACGCGCGAAAAAGAGCGAGATAAAAGACCTCGCTCTTGCGGCGAGGTAAAAAGACTGAAGCCTTAAAAAAATCTAACTCTTGTGGCGTGATAAAAGACTTGCGCACGAAAAAGAGCGAGATAAATGACCTCGCTCTTGCGGCGAGTTAAAAAACTGAAGCCATAAAAAGATCACGCTCTTGCGGCGAGATAAAAAGCTGAAGCTTTAATACTACCTCACTCTTGCGCCGTGATAAAAGACTAACTCTCACATTTGAACTTTTGATCACAGTTTATAACCGTGATCTAAAGTAAGGGACTTACGATCACATCCGGAAAGACTACGAATTTAAAACGGTGATTAAAGACATACTCTCATAGTCAATAACTGTGATCATTATCGTTTATTGTAGTAGTGCCACTTTAACAATTCTCTTACCTGGGAAGTCAGGACTCCGAATCTCTTCATCTGCATATGGGTGTTCTTATTTTAGAATAGCTCTTCATTTCTTTCTTACGATGGACTTATTTCTGGTATTTGTTGAGTTGTAGGGCTTGATTATCTCGTGGACTCTCACAATTAATGTAGTGTCTCGTGATTTGTACTTTGTAAGTCATACATAATGTAGATAATCTCCCCGGAAAAAAATATATGGGCAATTCTTTTGTTTTAGGGGAACTTAAATAGAGGTCCTATCTTACATTGATACTTAAGTCCTAATTCTTATAGGTTTGAAAACTTATGTTTTCATCCTGAAATTTAAATAATACCCATTTAGCCCTTAATAATTTTTTACATTTTAATAGAGCCGCTGTGGGGACCAAGTTAAATAAGAGATATTGACTTTGTCCATTTGGACAAAGTCAATATCCCTTATTTAATTTGGTCCGCGCAGTGGCAATCTTGACAAAATCATCCAAAATCACGATAACATCATCAGGGATGTAAAACTAACATAAAAAGTTCGTTTAACGTCCTAAAATCCTTTACTATATAGGTAAAGAAATTCAGGATGTAAAACTAATTTAAAAAGTTAGTTTAAGATCCTAAATTTCTTTACAATATAGGTAAAGAAATTTAGGATGTAAATTAGTTTTACATCCCGAATCGTTTTGTCATGATTCTGGATGACTTTGCCATAATTTCTGTATTTGGCATGATTTATATATTTGTCATGATCAAAGGTATTTTAGGTATTATTTAAATTTCAGAAGGTCGACTTAAACCTAGAAGGATGGACACCTAAATAAATCTACGAAACCGGATGGCTATTTAATTTCTTCTTTGTTTTAGCTATGTGTGCCCTAACAATGGGTTAAGCTTTGAGACCTTTCCTCTTCTCATCTCATGAATGTATTTGTGAATTTGTAAAAAGCAAAAATAAAAATAGATATTACAAATAACAATTAAAGAAAACCGTAAAGAATGGACACGCAACTCGACCAATTCTAGAACCTTGAAGTTAACAACTAGACGAACCAATCCTGCAGTGGCCCCAAAATTTGGAATGTTCGGCTTCTATGAGATTTGAACATGCAACTCAGTGCGAACACCGAACAAGCACTTATTTGCATTTTCATGGCCACTAGGTGGTGCTCCGGTTTACCCCCTTAAAAAATAAGTACGTATGTGTAATTTTCAAGTTTAAAAATAATAGACTTACTGAAATAAAAAAATATGAAATATGAATCTTGTTTGATGAGATCTATTAAACCGTGCAAAAAAAATTGAAAATTTATTTTCATAAATCCATTATTTTTAAATTTAAAAATAAATCCTTATTTTTTAAGTACTTATTTTGAAATGTGAAACGGAACCTAAGCCAAACCCGTTGGGGTTAAAGATCAACTGTATCTTGAAATGTATATGGTGAAAAACCCGATGGAAATTCAATCATATACTCCCTCCGTCCCATTTTTATTGTCCATTTTCGTTTTTCGTGCCGTTCTTTCAACGCTTATATCTCTCAATCTACAATGTTTTTTATAATTTTGAAAACTTTGTATTATAGATTTAATCGAGAACTATCAAACAAGATCTATATTGCATATTTTTGGAGATACATATTGAAAGATATACGCGTTGAAAGAGCGGTACGAAAAACGAAAAGGACAATAAAAATGGAACGGAGGGACTATGATACAACGGTCGAAAGTTGAATTTACAGGTATTGGGAAAAAGTAGAGGCTTGGAAGAATCTTCCTTGTATGACAATGAGTTTGTCGAATGCGAGTATGACAAGAAGTAAGGAACTGAAACATTCGAGTTTGCAATTTCGATATTCGTCATCCTAAAAATGGTTGGGGTCTCGATGGGTTTGTTCAGGCTGCGTTCTTTTAAATTTATAAGTTTAGAACTTATTTCGGCATTTTTTACATTTCGTAACTTTTCGTTTAGCTTTTCGACGTAATTAGAGGGGTTAATCATTTGTGTTGACGAGACGAATCGGAAAAAGTATAAAAATATGAACCAATGTTAAAAAATTCAAATAAGACGACATTTAAGTTCCAAAAGACTGTTGTTTGATATTTTTTCCGTCTTTAGTGAACTTTGTTTTGCTTTTGATCATAATTTTGTACTTTTTAGACTTTTTTCGTCAAAACAGATGATTAATCCAACAAAAATTACACGAATCTAGCAAAAATTCAGAAAAGACGAATAAAACACACAAAACAAATAAATAAGTTTAAGTTGCAAGAACTCAGCCTCAATCATCAACTTTAGCGCTTCAAAATTAATAGAGTTCAATAATAAGCTGCCCGGAAATCTGAATATTGAAAAAAATGAAAAAATAATCTTTAAAAATATAAACTTTAATGTGGCGTGAATCGAAAGGGAACTTTTTGTGTGAATATCCGTTATCATCAGCTGCAATTTCTGACCATTTGCTTCCTTATACCAGGACCCAATCCAATTGGAGGCATAATATGTGTCCGTGCCGTCACATCATAGTTTTTTAAAGGAGCTGGTTTGTCGGCAATCCCCTTTTGGAAATTGCACCAGGCAGTCAGTTAATTATCGGCTTGTATCGAGTTTATTTCCATGATCGAAACTGTTCATGTCGTAAAGCTCGTCTAAAACTTCAAACATGTCAAAAATTATATTAATTCAACACCTAATTAAACACCATTCAATACCTGATCGGATCACATTTAATAAAGCAAAAAGTCACTCTGATTAGGTATTAACAAGTATCTGATTAAATATGATTTTTGACGTGATTAAAGTTTTTCAACATGCTCTACGATATGAACAGTTTCGATCACGAAAATAAACTCAATACAAGCCGATAATTAGCCTACTGCATAGTGCAATCCCCTGCTGACAAGTCAGATTCTTTTTTGAACTGGACATTATCGTTTGTTACTTTGTCCGTGAGTGATACAGTAATTCGCGTGTATTAGCGGGATTGTTTGCACTAGCATGAAAGCGTCTTTGAATTATATCACAATCTACTAGTAAAATTTTCGAGAACGAGGATTAATAGTGCAAGGGCAACAGATTTTAGAGAATTATGTGAGTAATTAAGGATTGTTCCTTTGATGAGTTTCCTTGCTCACATTCATTACACTCGATAAAACTACACTTAACACCAGAAAGTTATAGCTGATTTCTCACTTTGAACCCTAATACTTCAATTCTCAATTTTAGCCTTCAACTATTGATATCTATCAATTTGGTCCACTCGGCTATGTGGCAAGAAATAATGATGGATTTTTTGAGCCCTTCTGTGATTTTCTTTGTAAGAGCACGAAAAACAAAATCCACAATATGCTTGGTATCAGCTCCCCTTCATAGCTTAATCCACCATACTCCCATTTTGCGGGACCATTCCAAACCTAAATTAATAATCCAAACCGCTGATCTCAAACATTACGCATAGAAGAACATTATTATAAAAAATCAGGTTAATTTGATATTGATAGATAGGTAAATACCTTGTAAAACATGAACAATTTAAGTTGAAATAGTATTTTGTCGTCCATTTCATACAAGTAATTCACAGACCTTTCGATATCCAATCAAATTGATCTTTTACAAGAATGTTGTTCTTTGCCTAACGTTTCGAGATCAACGGTTTGCATTATTAATGTGGGTTCGGGATAGACTCGCAAAATGGGAGTGTGGAGGAGTATGGTGGATTAAGCTATGAAGGGGAGCTGATAACGTTTATGGTTTTTTTCTTCTTATTTCCCTTTTAATAAGCAAGTGTTTTTGTACTGGGACAAAATATATATCTTTTGTTTGGTGCAAAAGTGTTTAAAAACTTGTGTTAAAAGTAATAAGCTAATTTGAACACCCTGAGTTTAAAAAAAATATTTATTTTGGATTTTCAGATTCTTGTACACAACAATTACAATACTCATGTAATCCCTAATCAATAATGGGCGGAGAAGGACTAGAGACTTATCCGACCTTCAGCAATTTATGCATAAAGTTACCGCTCTCATTAAGTTTTAAAACTGAAATAGTGCCCCTTTGCCTCCAAAAATTAAGAAAATTACAAGATTTTAAGCCGTGGAACTATGTGTCCAAATCAAAGCCGCGAGGCATCAATGAGAGTCGCCAAAACTAGACACCCCTTTTGCGTCAAACATTGGGTGTCAAAAAATTTCATCACTAAAAGCATTAGCGATGTAAATATGAGAAGGCCACATTAATAATGCAAAGGCCAAAATATTTTTTGTTGGGCAAAATCTAGAGTATCAGTAATGCACAAAGATGTTTAGATTTTTGTAGCAAGGATAAATTATTGGCAACAAAAAGTTTAACAAACAATACTACGACTTGAATTTGTATAGGGGTAGTTCGTTTCCCTAATTGGGGTTTTTTTTTTTTTTTTATACTATTGTATACATTGGCGGGGTGGTAGTAGTTTAGTCTATAAAGGGTTTCAGAGACTATATTCATAATCCTGAATCTCAAACGCTCACGACGGGGCTCGAACCCTGACCTCCCACATAGGGAGAACAAGAGTTATCAACTGGGACAGGAGCCCATCGGTCCCTAATTGGGTTTGGCCTAGTAAAATACGGTAAAGAGGCTCCGAGTCGCAATCAATTATCGTGGCCGACCCCACGCGGTACTTCCGTTGCTTTTTACATGGGCTTTTCGCTAGTAGATGAAGGAGTTGTGTCGTTCAGGAATTAATCGAGATGTGCGTAAATTGAGTCTGACACATTGAGTTGTCAAAAAATTGGTGGTAATGGGGTACATTGTTCTCAATTAGCCCTTTTTACTGAGTACTCCTATTAGAATCCCAGTACTTGTTATTTTTGGTACAAAAAGTTTAATTTGATTTGATTAATGAGGACTGTAATCCCATGTTGTGAATTCTATAACGTGGGACCCAACTTTAGACCAAATTTTTTTTTTTTGATCCTCAAACTTTAGACCAAGTTATTTTGGTTAGATAAAGGGCCAGTTATGATCCATTAAAGTGGTCTCGAATGTTCTGTCTTTTTTTTTTCTTTGGTAATGATCGAATGTTCTGTCTTTACAACTGGGATTTTGGGATGAGAAAAAGTTCTTTATGAAGCAATCCGAAAATAAAGTTTAAAGCGCGCAATCGCGCGCGTCCAAGTATTTTGGATGGTCCAGATTTTAAAAAAATTATTCGCGATAATAGTTAAACTTTTCTAGCGAATAGATTTTTTTTTTTAAATTCGAACCATTGATTGCCGAAACGAACTACTGAGATTGCACGATGCCGTGAATAAGTTGTTCACGGCAGAGCCGTGAATGATTACAATTTTCTCTTAATTTTTTTTTTTTGCTAGTTACAAAAGGCATAAGAATAACATGTTGTCAATGAGATCTTCGACTCTTCACCTTGGTTAATGTTAGAATTATTAGAAAATATTATGCTACCAAGTTTTCTAAATTTTATTATTGTGTTTCCTAGTATGGGATATTATCATCTTTCCTAGTGAGGTTATGTTTTCTTGTCATGCATATGGTTTCTTAATTTGTTTATATAAATTTCTTTAAATTACTCATCTTTCCTAGTGAAATTGTGTTATTTTAAAATTAAATTAAAATACTCTTTAGAGCATCAGTAGTGGAATAAACAAATGTGAATAATCAAAACATGCCACATCAGATTTTGATTATCCATTAAGAGGTTGCTAAAGTTAGTAATGTCAAATCCCACATTGGTTATTTTTTGCCTATAATCAAAACCAATGGGTCTTCCAAACTTTTTCCCTTCGTTTCACGCATATTTTTTAAAAAAGCGGTTTTTGAAGGAAAAAAAGCAGTTTATGTTAGAAATAGTTCAAAAAAAATAGTTTTTTGAAACAAAAAATAGTTTTTCAAAAAACACACACTTTGTTCACTTAAAAACTGTAAATACAATTTTGAAATTTTTTCACAAATAGTTTTGAAATTTTAAAAACTATAAATACAGTTTTTTTAAAACAGATTTTGTGTAAAAAACAGTTTTCTATAAAAGAGTTTTGAAATTTCAAAAACAGTTTTTTGAAAAACACACTTTATTTACTTGTAGTTTTTAAATTTTTTGAAAAAATTGTTTTTTGTAAAAAAAAAATTCTGAAAAAAACAGAATTTTTTTTTGAAAGTTACAATTTTTTAAAATTATTTTTTGATAACATTGTTGAGAGAGAGAATGGAAGAGAAAAGGTTTTTGTGTAATGTTGGTGTACTTGATTGAAAGATAAAATTTGGCTATTGACAAACTATTGCTAGCTATGATTATTGAAGAGCCAAAATTTGATGAGTTGTTAAGAAGTTACTAGGTTTGGTTATTCCAATGTGAGTACTTTTTTGATCCAACATTGTTAATTTTAACAATTTTTTGTTTTGCTTATTCCACTGTGGATGCTCTTACGAGTTTGTGTATAATTTTTTGTATTTTTTCGCACTAATTCAAAAATTAAGTGAGATCTTTGAATGAGTGAGAGAAAATTTTAAATTATTCGCGAAAGTATTTTATTTTTTATGAAGAAATAACACAACAACAACGACATTATCCTTATATGCACAAAGTGATTGCCCTTCTAAAATTTACCACAAAAATAAGTAAAGAAAATTAGCTATAAAGACAGTAAAATAGTTTTCATTTAGGAGAATGACGCCAGTAAAATAGTTTTAAGTGGAGGTCCTTCAACTTTTTAAGTATTTTAGCCACAGGGCCAAAACATGTTTAGGCACTTTTATAGGATTTTAGGGTACATTTTCCTATTATAGGATTTTAGTGGTTTAGGCATTTTCATAGGGTACCCTAGGGTTTTAGACACTTTCATATATAGCGTACCCTAGGATTTTAGGCATTTTCATAGAATACCCTAGGGTTTTATGCACTTTCATAGACACATTTGTCTTTATGTTTGATTGCAAAAGATTCTTGGCATTGAGCTCAAAAAATGTAAATATGAGAGATTTTTGGCTAAGTCTCCCAAAATAATAACTCCATATGCCTCAAAAAATTTGAAAAACTCAAGAGACGTTATGCTGAATCAAAATTGAAAGATATTAGAGAAGACTTAAGAAACCCGGTTCAATTTATGCTAATTACTTTACATTTTCTATTCAAAAATTAAAGTGTCAGTAATGGATAAAGAAACTTATCGTTTGGGACAGAGAAAGGGTTGCAAACGAACCGAGCTGTTCGCGAGCAGCTGAGACTTGACTAGTTAAGGTTCGGCTCGACTTATTTATAGAAATTCGTTTAGTAAACGGGCCGAAGTCGAACACAATAAACGCAAGCTAGGCCAACTCGACTCATTTGCACCCCTTGACGGGGAGTATAACTTTATGTCATTGTGGGGAGTAAAATACAAAAAAAAGGTCAAGCAGCCATGTGTTTGGAACTTGAAAAGGGGGTTTCACAACATGCAGAAGAAAACAGTCCATAACTGCTACATCAGGGGAACAAGACAAGAGACCAAACTGAATCGCATTAAGTCCTGCTTTTTCGGGTTTATCTTGGATGTTTTTAAAAATATATGGATAAAAGTAAGAAAAAAATTCAATTTTTCGATTCCTTTTATCCAGACAAATCATTAATCTGAAAAAAAAATTGCCCAAAATTAACGCATACAATTTTTTTGAATAAAGACAAAACTCTCAAAAGCCAAAAAAAAAAAACCCTTAGCGGAAGTTAGCCATAGGACTATAAAATGTCTCAAAGAAATCTTGTCCCTTTTCTTGGTTTACAGCTAACTTTGGACTATTTGTTACTTTGCTTGTTTATTTGTTCATGAGAGAAAGAGACGTGTCAAAAAAGTGATGAGGTAATGAGACGAAGGGTAGGGCCCAACATCCAAACGCGTGAAGTGGGACCCAATATCTAACATGGATGATGGGTTATGATAAACACTTTTTTTTTTTTTTTTTGAGAATTAGACTTACGTGTAGCTTGACTAATCCCTCTCTGATCCAGTTAAAGATAGATCATCTACGATGGAATTAACGAATTCATTAACAATTATTGTTTTTGCAGTCTAACCCCAAAACCTTGATCAATTGTGTAGGAAGTAAATCCACTAATTAAACAGTTTAATCCTTATGCAATGATAGACACATATATAGACTCTAATATAGAGAGACATGTTAGTGATCGGACCTTGATCGATTGTGAGATACACGTTAGTGATTGGACCTTGATCGATTGTAAGAGACGCGTTCGTGATCAGATCTTGATCGCTTGTGTGGGAACTGAGAAGTAAAATTCACTGATCAACCTGACTAACCCTGTCCCTGGGCTGTAATAAGACAAATAATGTTGACACTAACATAGAGACATTGTTAGTGCCTAATTCATTGAACAAAGAAGGAAAGTTCAGAAAAATATGGTGAGATTAATAACATGGTATACCAAACAACATCACACTCTGTACAACAAACCTTACCATGCACGAAGGGGCAAATACTAGACTGACATGCACAGTCGCGCACACACCAATATTCCCCTTTGTCGAGATCTTGGATGGTTTATTGTACATCAAATTGGTTTTTTCACTCCACTATTAGGAACGAGGGATACTATCAAACACCCATCTGTCGTTCATTTCGACAATCGACTGTTCAAATCCTAGCGGAGCAATGGACTAGAACAACCTCTTGCTGTTCCACCACGTTGACATACTGAATTTTGTACTAACTAGAGCGTCTTTAAGCTAGGTCATTTTTGTTCCAAAATCACAATTAATCACTTAAAATGGCCATGTCCAATGCTATATATGCCCAATGGACCCCCCATAATGCCTCTAACCATTGAAGCAATATAGTCTCTAACATTGAAAATGTAACTTTAACCATTAGAGATTCTCTTAGAAGAATTACAATAACTTCCACCATTTAGTTTATTTTATTTTATTTTACATTAGATATGAAGTACAGAGTACAAATCCGGGACACTACATTAATACTCACTCACATTTTTTGATTTATTTATTGGAATTAATACTTAGTAGAGTCATTGTACTAAGTAAGTGTTATCATATTGTGATGTTAGTGTCTTACAGTGCGGTGCGGCCACACGACTTAAAATTGCAGTTGGTAGAATCAGTTTACTTTTGTTTTCTTACATCATAAATTTATATTTTTATCTTCCATGGTATCCAAATTTTCCTCTTCCAATTGAAAAGAAGGTTACGGTTGGCGGAATCAGTTCCAAATAAGTGTTCAAAACATTTGATTTCAATATACTACGACCACTAGCTAGCTAGGTGGACAAGAGCTGGTGGTGTAATGTTTGTTATTGGGCTGGAATGTTCCCATGAATTTGGTTACACATGTAATGTCACTTCCTGCGACTGACTGCTCTAAAAATATATTTGCGAGTGCGATGTCGAATTCCATAACACCAATTGATTTTAGGAGATATGGTGGAAAAGCGGTCCGACATATATATATATATATATATATATATATGTGTGATCCACACGCACACGCACACATCAAATCTTCATTCAATTTCTAAGTGGTCCATTTTTTTTTTTTGATCGGCAAATTTCTAAGTGGTCCATTTAGCGAGATTGCAGAAAAAGGAAGATTTTATGATTGTTTCTGTCACTTTCTCTTTTATTTTTCACTACTGTCACTTTTTGGCATACAACTAGCTAAGCTAGAAACTTAAAACACAGCCAGATTAAGACTTGGAAACGCGGTTTCGGTAGGAACCAAGAAACTGATCGATGGATTGCAGCAAAATAAGGAGAGAGATGGTGACAGATAACATGTTTTCACCCAAAAGTCTTCCCTTGTTCCACGGGATTTGCCCTCGACTGCTCCTTTGGAAGTTTGAATGACAGACGTATTTGCGCAAGCCGGGAGGTCCGCACCCAGTACTCTCTCATTCATTTATTCTCGACACATGTTCAAATCTCTCTAACGACAACTAATAATGCTGATTTTTGCAGAGCAAAAAGAAAACCAAAAACGTATTTATTTTCACGTTAATTTTGATCTCCGATCTCGAATCACTTTTAGTGGGTGAAACTTACGCTACTTGTACTTTGAGTGAATTCCAGAGACACCCCCTCGATTATAATTCCAAACACTTAGAGCATCTCCATTGTAATAATCAAATTGGTATGGACAAGCAAATTTAACAACAATACTAAAAAAACACCTCACATGCATTATAATAAGCAAAGTTACAAGTCTTTTAGCAAATAACCAAATTTCACTCATTCCATAACCAAATTTAACAACTTTTACCAATAACCAAAACTCAATAACCAAACCCAATAACTAAACTCAAAACTCAATAACTAAAAAATACCCCACATTAGAATCGTCTCATCGAGACGAATAATTTGGTGCGGCGTGTGTCATTGGAACTCATTTGTTATTGGGCATAGATGCATTGTGTATTGTGGGAGATTTTTTTTATAGAGATGCAAAAATAACCAATATGGAGGTAAAAATTGTTAAGTTTGATTATGAACTAAATGGATAATCAAATGCTGATATGTCACATTTTGATTAATGATTTTGATTATTCCCATTGCGGATGCTCTAACATCTCCTGTACTATCAACTAAAGTAAGGCTGTTAATAATTTCGTTAGAATTGACGGAAAAGTAAGTTTTGCGGAGTTAGCGGCATTTTCCCCTCCCAATACGTACGATTTTAAAGTTATTATATATTTTTTCTTCTTTTTTTGAGGCTATATTTGAAAGCTCTTGATGCTTATATACATTGAGGCTAGCCCCTTGTAGTCTCGAGCAGCAAGACATGACGAAGCTTTTTGACCGTTAAGCTTTTTTGTCATTGACAGTTTCCTAATTTGACATCAAATCCCTAAATCCTTGGGTTTTAACTTTAAACACGAGATTAAGTCAAGGGTCTTGACAATATTCGTGCTTTACAGCTATGGATGTTGACTTCGCCCCGTTCCAGTTTCTTATTAAATCTTCTTTTTGAAAAAGAAGGTAATTTTAAACTCAAAAATCATGTGTTTAATCAAATAATTTTTCGATCAATATGAATCTTATTTTATAGATCTCATTGAGATATTTAAAACGGTGCAAAAAAAAATTAATTTTTATTTTCATTATATTTGAATTTAAAATTACATTCTTATTGAAAAAGAAGATTTAGAAAGAAACTGGAACACGACCTTCGATCCCCCCACTTTTTTTTTTTTTTTATAGGCGAACTACTCCGTATTATATATAACTCGATAAGGGTACATTGAGAAAAGTAAAAAGGGAAAAACACCTACAACATGACGTTGATGTGATAGAACATATGGGAGAGAGAACTGATCCGTATTGCTTAATATTTAGAGTGAATAGTTACAATGCTAACACAAGCTTAAATAGATAAAAGCCTTGAAATCTAAACCTAAAATAGAAGATTACAAAGCGATATTATCACGATACGATTCTATGCGTAAAATACAAGGTATGACGAGATCACGATGCATATGCATTCACACCCCCTCTCAAACTCATGATGCGAGTCCGGAGAACATCGAGAGTTTGCCAAGGAGGAACAAAATCGAGCAATGGTGTGTGTCTTGGTGAAGAAGTCAGTCAACTCCAAACTAAATAGTGCAAGTAGGAGCTGAAACTTTTCTAAACGATGCTGAAGCGAACCATACAAATCAACTACTACACTAATTCTCAAATAGCAAGCCAACCAACTAGTTTTGCAAAACATACAGAGACTTAAGGACAGATGCCTTATCAAACAGGACAGAGGTCGAGATACGTCGAAGAGGGAGAAAAAGAGATCGTCTGAGAGAGAGACCGAAAGATGCAAGGGATTTAGATTGCTTGAGAGAACTATCAACTGAGAGGGAAGACATGTGCGATTTGAGGAGAGAGAGATATGCAATCTGTACTGCTAAGGGTTTCGATTGGAGAGAAGAACATAGATGCTATTTGGTTTTGAGAGAGAGAGGGGGGGAAAGATGGTGAGACTGAAACAAAGATTGAAAAGGGAAGGAGAAGAACAATCGATTGAGAAACATGACAACGAAGCAAAATAGGTTTAATAGAGGTTTTGTAAACAATGTGATGAATAGTATCGATGAACAGTACCTGCAAATAGGTTGCGATGAATAGTGCAACAGATGAGAGAAGACTGATTGCAGATGGGTTGCAGAGACGAGGGTAACGAGTATTGGCGAGTACAAATGGGGGCCGTCGATGGTAGGAAAATAGAGTGGGTGTGGTCGTCGATGGTTGCAAAAGGGGTTGGGAGAGATCGGCTGATGCAACAGAAGATGCAAATGTGGTTGCACATCTGGCAATGACCCAATACGATTACTTCATACCTGCTACAAATAGAAATATGAGTGTCTGGCCTCGCCCGCCGGAGATAGGCCTAGATTTCATACTCTGATACTATGTGACAGAACATATGGGAAAGAGAACTGATCTGTATTGCTGAATATTTAGAGTGAATGGTTACAGTGCTAACACAAGCTTAAATAGAGAAAAGCCTTGAAATCTATACCTAAGATAGAAGATTACAAAGAGATATGATTATGATATTACCACAATACAATTGTATGCCTAAAGTACAAGGTATGACGGGATCACGATGCATATGCATTCACAGTTGATACATGATCCAAGATTTTAGATCCGGGAAAAAAAATTATTGACAAGATGCCAACAATATAGCAAAACAAAAAATGAAACACCAAGCTTTGTGCGATGTCGTTGAATCCCATGGCCAACAAACCCCTGAAACAGGCGGTGGCCAAAGAGCCATCTTTGTCTTCCGACGACCTCACAAGACATTACCCATCACCTCTCCGCTGCTGCCCCCAAAATGCTGCCCAAAACCAACCACCCACGGCCCAAAAACCAGCCCAAACAACCTATGCCCAAATCCACCTCCCAAAGCCCAAACCAGGCCAAACCTGCCTCCTCGATGCCGCCCAAAACCCACTACGTCTCCTCCCTAATCGCCTGCCGGAAACCCACCTCGTCACCTCCCTAAACACAGCCCAAAACCACCTCAATCGTTCGCTGCCCAAAACCCACTGTTTTCCCCTTGTTTGGGCTCCTTAAAGCCATGAAACTCCGGCCGTAAGATTTAGGCTGTCAAAATTATAATTTGAAAGACTTTTTCTTTTACAAAATTCAAGTCCACATGTTGCAATCTTTTGCTGCAAAAAAATGGTAAATTAGTTGTCTTCGATCGGGGACAAATTTGACATCAACTTTGAACAAATCAACAATCTCTTCCTCTCCCCTTCTTTTCTACTATTTCACAACCAAATCGGCGATTGAAAATCTCAAATCTCGATATATAATACATGGCAATCAGAAGCTTTGTTTATCTTGTACGATTAGGCGCTAGAAATGCCAGGGTCATCAGTCACGTAAACCATGAATATGCATTCTCCCAATCGAAGCAACAGATTTTTGGGGAGAGAAGAACACGTGCTCTGGCATTGCGAAGAAGCCTGATCATTCAACGAGGACCCATTGTGAAATTCATCTAACTCAGAATCATTCGGAGAAACAAACTCTAAATCATATTGTCACGATTTGATGATATGTTATTTAAGAAAATTGCCTTTAACTTGCTCTCAAGCAAGCTCCAAAGTGTATATCCCTCTTATATATCATGGGGTTTGCTAGTTTCATTTCATCTTCAATAGTTGTGGTAGATCATTGTTGTTGTGTTGTTTGCATTGCAAAGTGTTATCAGGTTTCGACCTCTTCACCGACAAGAATAATTTCTTTCTAATAACAGCGAATGAAAGATCTGTCGATCCAACAAGGTGTCTCAAATTAAGTCTATTCAGCATTCCGCCAAAAAACTGCATGCGCTGCAATCAACCAGCAGCCACTCGCTGTTCAGCTAGGCCTCTCCACTCGCTTGCATTTCATACCGATCTGATTGTCATCGAAATCAATGGTAACAGAACTCGATTTGTCAATAAACTTCTACGTGACAATTAAACTGGGCTGTTCTAAGCTTCAGCTTAATCAAGAAACCAAGCTATGTTATCTTTGATTCCTAGACCCCTTCAGATTACATAACTGAATACACGGGGAAAAAAAACCCAGCACAATTCATAAGATTCTTAGCTGTTAGCAGTGCAGAGCACTAGTCAAAATGATGATTTTTGGAAAGCTCCAACTTGTCTGAGCTCCATTGTACCAAGAACTTCGCGTATGTATCAATCAAGCAAGCGTCTAGCACCGTTTCTCCTCCACTTCTTTTTCATCGACGTGTATTTTGTCGTCCGTGACTTTAGAGCACTTCCTTCCACTTACCCCCACCCGGTATTCCACCCCTGCACAATGAACATCCGTTAAAGTAGATTACTTGAATAAAACGAAGGAAGATCGATGAATGAGTTGTAAAAATCCTATCCGAATCATTTCTATATTGCGGCATTCCTGCATTAGTAGATCGAGCTTTTGAATTTTGGGATTCAATCTTAGACTTAAAGAGCCACAATGCCAACTTAGCTAATGGTAGTTTTATAAGGTTATTGCTTGTTTAAAACGTCGTTGAAAGAAAAAAAATTAAGGAAATCAGGTCTCTCTCAGTAGATGACCCTCCCCACCTCTTCCTATTTCTTAACTTGTTATCCTGATGATGTAGAACAACTGGAATGGCATAAGTCTCAACTTCAGAGACCTCAACTCTACTGAAAACGACGAGATAGGAAGGAGATACTACTATGCGGTGATGCATGCTGGACTTCAATTTTGCGATTTTGCCGTTTTAGGGAAGATTTGTTTTGCCGGTCAAAACAAATCTGACAAGGACATGTTTTTATGGCATGTTCTATTTGTCTCCAGAATCTAAAAATGAGCTTAACTCAAATTTTCTATTTGGTTATTTATCTAAAAATGAGCTTAACTCAAATTTTCTATTTGGTTATTTATCGATTTTCATAGTTTCCTAGCGAGGAGGAAGAGGTTAGGCCTATAAAAAGGGGCATAGCCAAGTGCATATTAAACTTTTCATCATTTGTATTACAGAGTTTCTATCCCTTTTGGATCTCAAGATTCCTCGTGAATCAAACTATCCAAGTGTTATTCTAGTTTGGTGGAATGTTATCTAGCCCCATGTGTAATCGTAGCTAA